>DWEH01000065.1:0-15806 GCA_018245815.1 Apyrrothrix aesculapus | reverse complement strand
ATTCCATAATGGGACGTAAACGTAACTGGTGAAACGTGGGAGTGTACTACACTCCTCTGCCTACTTCTTCGGGGATTGCAGGCGTGATGTTACGTAGTTTATTTCTTTTTGGTGGCGAAAACGTACTCGTAGTAGTTCGGAATTCAACCTCCGCTTCTGGGGCCCTTTCCGCGATAGATGATGTATAAGTATTTAGTCTCAAGTATATGCCAGACATACATCTACAGTTACTGCCAAAGCAACTAATGGATCTTACATTCAGCTGTTTGTTCATAATCATATTTTGTATGTTTTGAAACAAAAAACGGTACATCTTTGCGGAAGTCATAAAGCCGTACCCTGAGCCTACTTACGTTGATACGTGCTAAAAGTATGTTTTATTTTTAGGAGCTCTTTTTGAAATGGCTTCATATAATGTTCACGTCGTTAAATGCAATCGTAAACTGAAATATTATGCGCTTAAGGCGCTTAATTGCGGCAATTTATAAAAGGTAACATAACAAAAATCATTTTAATCAATTTCTCGAAAGTACTGAAACTGTTAAGGATAGGAAGCGACAATTTTATACAGATTTGTGGAGAGAGCCAATTGTGTTTGTACTAGGTTATGTCCGGCCCATATGTACAAATAAAATAACATCACGCCTGTAATTCTTGAAAAGGTAGGTAGCGGAGTGTAGTAGTACTCTCCCATGTTTCACCAGTTATGTTTACGTGCCGCTATGGAATAAGGGGTGAGGCTATGGCCATCCACCGTATACAAATCCAGACTCCGAGCCACTACCAGAAATTTCTACTAGAAAATCTATGTTAGAAGAATCTAATAGCACCCAACCCGGGGTATGCACCTAGGACTTCAACTCAAATGAACAGAACCTTTATAAAACAATGGCTTTTGTCCATTAAGAATAATATTTCCTAAACACGTATTACTTCGAATTTAACATACAGCGATAATATTAACGCACGATGACTATCAAATCAGCGCAAAAACATAACTGCGCCTTAAATGTTTTCAGTCGAAAGAACTCCGAGTTCATCGTAAACGTTTAGTTTTATATGTGCTTATAACATTATCTTTATTGTAATAACACGAATCGTAAACTCAAAGATTGCTTTTTAACGAGCCCAGCGCTATTTTTTGACATTAAAGCGAATAACAACCGCACCTGTCAATTACATTTCGTATTCACTTATTGTAAGATTGTTGGCAATACCTTATTCATACAGTTAACATATATATGATTTAATGTACTTGAGAATCGGTTTTTATGGTTCCCGACGTGCAGTGATTTAATTTCGCAAACACCTCTAAATGTGTTCAAATAATGATACCTAATTTAATAATGTGGGTCATAATAAAAGTTTTTATGTAAAAGTAACATTTTGTTTATAAGAACTTTTCAGTGGAGTTATATTTCCGACTTCGAAAAATATTGCCATTATTGCAATTACTAAAATAACATTTTCACACACACCACCACAAGAGAGCAATCTAGAAAAACTTCATCAAGTTCATGGAAATAATAAGCTCTTCTCTCCAGACGTCAGCACAGTTATGACTGGCATAACTCAAAAAACTACAAATACAACAAAGACTACAAGGAAATTGTATTCAAGACCTAGCCCGTGCTAGGGACCACAAATGTAAGGACATAGATTGACCTAAACCAAATTAATGTAAATCGTTCGTTTAAGGACCTTAGCTCAGTAATAGTTCCTTCCAGGATACTCATAAACATGTTGATCCCACTGCTTATTAATTCTGAAATGAAAACAATTGCGTTAAATATAAAATTTGTAAAAAAAATACATAATTTCATTATTAAAATTTTTTCTTTGTTTGCTTGTACCAAGCACATAAAACGTATATACGTGTATATATACATACATTTTGCTTTCATCTCATAAGGAAATGAACGCAGGAATAGTATTGAAGTAATCAACACCTGAGTCATTCAGCCATCTCGTGTAACATTTCATACTCGTAAAACGCTCATCCCACATGTCGCAACGTCCAATCGACCTAAGATTCAATTTTTGATGCGCTGACATTTAATCCAGCCACTTGTTATCCGTGACTTTTGCAAGAACATCTGCCTATTTCAAGTCGAAACGTTTAAACGACAAAATACGTAGCAATCACTGTGAGTATAATGTTATTTAAGCCCTTTTCGTTGTTCTTGTTGGTAACTGATAAACAAGAAAACACTTATGGTGATTGCAATTATTCAAAAATCAATTATTATTTTTATTCTTTACAACAGTTTAATCTGAACACGCTCATTTAAATAATGTAAAGAGAAAACATTTGTATACTAGCCATTCGTTCGTGACTCCTTCTGATATTTCATGTTCGTCGCTTTGATTCGGCCATATGTAAGCATTATATTTAAAATATCGAACTTTTATTTATTCTTATGAAGAATAGTAGAAACTCCAAAAGTAGGTATTGGAGTATTAAAGATGGTGATGATTATTCAAAAACTAAAAAATAAAATTTTCAGGACTTACAACATCGGTATGTGTATATTGCTCTTGTTCATGATAAAATTATTATACAAGTAAAAATTAAACGTAACATGACGCCAGTAATCCCCGAAGAGGTAGGCAGAGGAATGTATTACACTCCCACGTTTCACCAGTTACGTTTATGTCCCAATATGCAATAGGTGGTTAGTCACGAAGTCCGAGCCACTACTGGAATAATTTATAATTTTAGAAAAATCCAAGAGAACACGACCCAGGATTTGAACCCAGGAATTATAAGCAATATACATACATCATATTAATAAATATTTATATTCGAAACTAGTCCTTGTGAGATTTATTTGTTCGTTAATTACTGTTAAATTTATATGTGGTCTAATAAGATCGTGAGAGTACGTGTGGTACCAACTTTTGTGAGTGAAATGGAAACAAACAAATTTCATAGCATCTATAGCCGGTATAGATAACGAAAATTTCTATTTAGATATCGACCTAACCAGAAATCGAACCTAAAACCATCTGTGCAACGCACGAACAAGACGACTACTTTGGCAAATACATTGTCAAAATACATTCACACTCATTCAATTGAAAACCACAAGAAAATTTTATTGTATTTATATACATTGGGATATGGGAATATGTTGGCGAAATTCAATAAGAAGAAAATGATTTAGTCAGACATTAATGCTCGTTAATTGCAACCCCCCACAGATGCTGCTCGAAAGCCTACTGAGACGGTAATTACTGTGATCCCTTTAAACAACACTTTTTATCAGCAACCTTAGCATAGCAACCTGTTTATAAGCAATGATACATGAATACATATATAGGTGACGAAACATATCCATAGATTTTATTTTTTGCGCGTATGTTTTGTGTTTTTTACAGAGCTTTTTTGGGTTTTTCAACACTCTTTGACGGTATTATAATCACGATTTACATTTGCACAATCACAGCTATTCAGGGTCTAGACTTTGACCTAGTGTATGATGTCTCATACAGAACCGAAGTTTTAAAATTAGGCGTAGATGGTATGTCGTAAAGATTTATTAAACGTGCCTTTTTACTGTATCTTAAACAATATTTATATCGAAATGCACCCGTATGCACGGCAGTGGTGTTACATTCGAAGATCCAGCCTCGAAAAATTTTTCGTTTTAAAAATGTATCGAAAAAGTGCAGTGCTAGCCTATTAGTTTGAACGTAAGCCTTCGGCTCTGGTCTGGAATTAAAAATCGGGCATGGACCACTGATTTTAATGGGGGTTTTCGTCTTCAGTATCGAACGTCACTAGTTACAATGTCGACGAAAAACATCATGAGGGTCTATACATCTTACATTTCTCTTAATGCGAGTGGGGTCTGCCAATCTGCACCGGGAGAGCTTGATAGGCTCAGTATATGTCATGCTGACTACTGTGTTTGGTCAACATAGCATATAATAATTACTATTCTTATTCTAAGAGGAAACCCGCGCTTTACTATCAAACAACAAAAATATGTATAATGATGATGAAGTTTAAGCCTTATGTTACTGTGAAATAACATTCACTACTAACTTATATATTCCTATAAAAATACTTATATAACGACGTAGACATTTAAATTGATGCAGTCGTATAAAATCGTATAAAAATTCAGCAAACAATTAACCCGTTATTATTGGTTGTGCAGATATTAAAGCTACTCGTAGTGTAGCTAAACCAAACCTGGCATTTCCTAGCGCAGGCTCATGCCATTAGACGATATCCGATCAATATTGCGGGCTATTCAAATTGCCACCGAACACGCCACCCTAAACGGTTTATTCGAGTCGGCCCAATAAATGGTTCTCTATTTATTGGTTAAGCAATTTGTAGGTTGTAACAAATTGCACAGCTCTTGAACACTCGGTGGCTGTTTGGGAAACTTTATGAGATCATACACTTTTGTAGTTTGGTTCAATTAATTTCAGTATTATCACATCTTTCTGCAATAGATCTAAATTAAATAGTGGTTTCAACTCTTATACTTTATTCCTTAACTTTTCTAATCTTATTATTTCTTTCTTTGAAAAATTACTTGTCCCTGTTAAAATTAGAATGGTTTATAACTGTACAATTTGACCGCTATACTAACACGAGAGAATTCTGACAAGAGTTTGCATACATAAATGTTATCGCTTCACCTGTACTTTAGAAGCATTGACGAAATTCTGCTAATAATTCATTATGTAGTAAGTATACATATACTTAGATATGCACCTACGTTCATGTATTTTTCGCTCTCCAGTGAAACTTTAGGGATTAACATGAAAATGACAGGAATGAGTTTCTACTTAACAACGTAAGATCACGCCTGCAGGCCCAGAAGAGAAAGGCAGAGGAGTGTACTAAAATTCCACGTTTCATCAGTTACGTTTACATACCACTATGGAATAGGGGGTGAGCTTGTTGCCATACACCGAGGAAAAATCCAAACTCCGAGCTGCTACTAGAAATTTTAACTTGGAAACATCAGTTAGTAACCAACGTGGGCATCGAACCGAGGACCTCTCGATCAGTAATAGCACTTGCTAACACTCGACCAATGAGAGGATCATCTATAAAACTGATTACCATTTCAATAACATTATAATTAAAAACTGAAATCCATAAAAAAAACTTTTAATTTTTTTATTTTGTACTTCACCCGCTTTACTACATAATTTTATTTACTGAAATTTCATTGATGTTTTTTTAAGAAGCAGGTCCCATTTGTATTAATCATAGCTTAAAGCATTAGCAGTATTGTGCACCGTTTAAACGACTTCTAGACACGCTAAGACCAGATGGTTCACAGACAACCAGCCGGATTAGCAAATAAACAAATCGTGAAGGTAGAGCTTAGAATTATTTTTTTTTATTGCAATATGGCAAATGATGTAAGGATGGACGACAGCAGAGCAGTAAAAAGAATGACAGACTGGATCCCCCAACAAAAAAGACCTAGAGAAAGACCAAGGAACCGTTGGAAGGATGAAGTTGAGCACGACCTTCGAATGATGAGAAGGTTTACATCTTGGAAAGCGCCGTCCAGAGATAAGAAAAAAAGGGCGACAAATAGTTGCAGAGGCCAAGACTCATAAAGGGTTGTAGTTCCGATGGAAGAAGAAGAAGGCAAATAGTGTAAGGTTCACTTGAAGTTAAGGATTTCATGAACTGAATACTAAAGAAAAAACTTATATCCTTTATTAATACACAGCACATTTTAAATTGGCACCAAATAGTGCCTCAATTTTCGCTGACGCGGGATCTAAATGAGTTATGGTAATGTCTTGGCTATCGCTTCTCCCTGACTAAGGTGTTAACGAAATTAGTGTGGAATGTTTCCCACTATCCGATATTATTTTACTTACACCAAAAACATTGTTTTGGTATAAAACCGTGTATTACATAGTTCATAAATATTGTCTGTAGCTGTTTGGAATGCTTGATAAATTCTCAATATATACAAGTCTATAATATTAGTTCGTAATTGAAGTGTAAAGTAAAGATTTAGTATAAAATAACTTTTATGAATATAAAGCACAATCTATTAAATTTCAAAGTAAACTGTTCTCTATCTTTGAATATAATCCCAATAATTTCAAAATAATGATCCCTTAATGCTCACAGTTATGCAATTGGTTTAAAATATTCACGATCTTACAATAGTTGGCAGATAAGGTTATTATTTGAAATATTCAGTATTATCGACACCCGGTTTGGAAGTTCATAAATCGTGCGAGGCGATGGTATCACTACTCCACACGTCATGGTTGCATGCACGCGCATACTCGCATACTTGACCACACTATGAGGCTATGAATAAACCATCTTGAGCAACCACTAGCTTAGGCACTCGACTTCTCACTCGTTTATCAAACAAGTCTACCCTCGTGTTCATTGATTTAATATGTTGCCTTAGGTAGATTTTCATGCAGGTAGTTTTTTATGAAACTAGTTCAAATATCATGACATATTAATTATTTTTATCTAACATCCTATGAATATCGTCTTAAAGAAATATAACTGGGTATGAAGTATTAAATTTTTGTTGAATTAATTGAAAATATTACAGCAAAGAGTTTTACATGTTTAACTACCTGTTTTTAGGCTAAAACCTCACATATCAACGTATTTCGAGTCAATTCAGGAATTAAATTTTCTATTGACTACTACATATATTACAAATGTATAGGACGACAGCAAAAAGACGCGTAAAAACATATTTTCTATCAACGCATGAAACCAGTAATAAAAGAGGTCCTAAATATGAGTCTTGTTGGATGCCGCACTATACGCGAAGGCATTGGAATTTTAATTCTTCATCGGCAGACGGCTTGTCTCCACATAAACAGTTCTTATTACAAGTTGACAAGCTTTAAGAAGGAATTCTATTAACAAAGTTGCAAAAACAACTAATGAGAAGCTTTGTAGAATTAAATTTTTTACCAAGTCCTAACTTAGTGTCCAGCGAAGACATTTATAATGTTACTAACATTTATTACCTTAGTGTTAAAACTGTTAGTTAACGGCTAGGACTTTACTAATTAATTATTTTTATTAACATTCCAAGCAGAAATTTGCCGAAAATATTCAAAAACACTTACTCCTCGAAATTTCTATCTGTAGAAAAACAAAAAGTATATGAAATTATTTTTGGATCGCTTTTTTTATAAAAATACTATTATTCATTATTTATATTAGACTAATTTGGGAAGGAAAGATGCAAAGGGCTTAATTATTGAACGTTATGTACGGCAAGAAGCCCCATTTTAATACGAACGAACATGCAATGTAAAATAATACATTTATATCATTTGACACATAAAATTTTTTTTACGGTTCAATTGTTTCGTATCTGACTTGAACAAAAATGAACAGGTAAGTAAAATAGAAGATATCTTAGTCCCCGCTCAGTGGAAGTGTGCACGTATTCCCACGATTCCGTGCCACTATTAAACATTCGAACAGTAGTCACGACGAGGGCCCGCGGCTCCGACGATACGCCTCACGCCTGCTTTGTCGACTTGTTTGACAGAAAACGGGTAGATGTAAAAGATAAAGAACTATTAAAGTCTCTTCGTGTTAAGCAGCGGGCTGTAACAGTAGATCCTACAAGGTTTACTGATGCGCCAGATTCTCACAGTGGTTTAAGACAGAAAAGCAAGCTAAGAACGCTGGGTAAAAGTATAGGCAGAAACCTGTGTTGACGTGGACGTGAGTACGAAATGATATTCTGTCGTTATTATCACTATCTCGAAGAATAACAAAACGCCAATAAATTTATTTGTAAATATTAAGATTAGTCTGTCATAGGGTTGACCTTAAACCCGAATTTGATAATCTCCGTTCATATTAATAAGCCTGAGACAGTTGAAAGCAGTGAAAGGATAGTGGTTTCGAATTATACCTCCCGGCAACGGAATTTGGAATTTGACTCTCGAGCACGCATTTCTAAGTTGACAAAAACGTAACATCATGCCTATAGTCCCCGAAGAGGTAAGCGGAGGAATGTAGTACACTCCCACGTTTCACCAGTTATGTTTACGCTCCATAAGAGAATAGGTGGCGTGCCTATTGCCATACACTAGGCAAAAATTTAGACTCCGAGCCACTACTAGAAATTATAAGTAGAAATTGTAAGTTATAAAAATGTCAATATTACCCGACCCGGGATTTGAACCCAAGACCTCTAGATCAGCAATCGCGCTTACAACTACTCGATTGACGAGACAGTCATATAAAGGTTTATTTTATTAATTCGTAAGGAGCTTTGACGGCTGTAAATTCCCCCTAATTTTAATTATAGCGTGTGAAGTCTGCCTTTCCTCGCTTGATCAGCATAGTAAGTTTATCTTTCTCATTTGAAATGAGTTTACGCGTTCAATAGTGGAACAATAAAAGGGTTGACGGCTACAAGGTTTTCTATCGCTATCTAAGAGGTTTATTTTTTCTCGCCTGTCGTTTTTAGTACGGCAATTCCTTTATGCATTTAATTGATGTCTAGATTCTGATATTCTACCAATAATACCGAGGTGTAAACGACTCAAAATATTTAAATCAATTCTAGTTCAAAGTTAACCCCTACCTGCGGATATGATTTCCTATTCAAGCCTCGCATATGCTAATGTTCTGGTAATGGGCAAGTAGAACTGGGATCTAAATATCTGCTTTAAAATTCTTTAATATTGGTTTATGTGAACATATATCCGTGTAGACACTTATATATTACGTTAATAAGTATTATTATCAAATGGCAGCCAGCGATTCGAGATAAAAAATTAAAGAACATTTATATCGAACAATAAAATATACGATTTTGCAATCCTAAGACACGTTATGTCAATTTATCGTATAGTAATATCCAAAATAAATTCGATATTTAAATTTGAAATCGAACACAATTTAAATTTGAAATCTTAATCCGTCGAATCTGTATCGAGGGTGCAATAAATTAGGGTGAATATTTGGTTGGACAAAATAATACAAGAAAAAAAAACCAGAGCGGTGCACCCGCTGCGCCGAAATGCAAATAGCAGGGGACAAAATTTCAGAATCGAAAATTACGCGTAGAATATTTATGGCTCAATTTTGTCCGAGACACAATGTTGCGTACTCGCACCTGAAACATCTGAGGAATCGAGATGCGAATAACAGTTTCGTGGGAGCACTGGCCAGTTTAATTACAGAGTCGATTTTTTCGCCAACTGTACCCGTCCGTTTATGCGTATATGTTTGTTATTTACGAGCTGTACTTTTTCGGTTGACACCATATAGGTTGTGATGATACCGGGCCATTACTCTGATCGAATCATGGAGAGACCGTTTTTATTTATTGCCCGGTTTCGCGGTAGGTACCTGCATATATCGGGCGCAATTTGTGTACCAATTGCCGGTAAATTTTCAGCTCGAAAAGGCGCACTAATGAATTCGTAATTGATGCAACAACATTTTGAAAGCGTAAGTAACTACCAAATTTTGAATATTTTTTCTGCCTAGTGGTAGCTTCGAACTATTATGTTGTTTCTAGCAAAAACGAAATAAGAGTTACGTAAGATCACGCTTGTAATCCCCGAAGTGGTAGGCAGAGGAGTGTAGGACGCTCCTACGTTTCACCAGGTACGTTTACGTCCCCATATGGAATAGACGGTGAGTCTATTGCCATTCACCGGGCACAAATCCAGTCTCCGAGCCATTACTAGAAATTGTCATTTTTAGAAAAATTTCATAGTACTCGACCCGGTATTTGGACCTCTTGATCGGAAGTCGCAGTTGCAACCAACACGACCAACGAGGCAGTGTAATAGAAATACAACGAGAAATGAGAGTTTTTAGAGATAAATACATTTCTATCACTGGTAAAGGTTTCCTTCACGTGTAGTGAGTATTCCGCATACAATGTCGCAAATTAATTAAAAATAGGTCTATAAAGCAAGCAGAACTTGATTCGTTGTGCACACGATAAGTCAAACTGCTTTTTCTTGCATCACCTTTCCTAATACGGCAAATATTTTGTATAAGTAACTTTATATACATTAATAAAGAGACTGATGGTGTTATGTTTTGTAACTAATCATCGCTTAAATACATATAGGTATTCATGGAATTCAAAACGTGGAAATTTTAAGACATGTTGATGTATTCTACTGAGATTCTATAGTTTCATGAAAGGGTGCCGTACGTACATAGAAAATGTAAGACGTCGGTAGATAGGTCAATATGACAATGTTCATCAAGTCTGGTACCCGCTAAGTATTTTGGATAACATGAATGTCACTGCGATTACGAATATCAGTATTATAGACGAAATATCACTGGCTATAACGGTATAAGGAAACATTGTGAGGCTACGTGAACACTTTCCGTGATGTTTTCTAAACAGGATGGATTCTGCCAACCCCCAATTGGCAAGCAAGAGACTATGGACGTGCCTTTCTTATTCCGAGAGGAGACCCGTGTGTAACAGTCAAAAGATAAATTGATTTGTTATATTAATGACGCTTAAGTGTTATTTATATATTTTACTAAATATACTGGACTGCCTACTGGACTGCCTTGTTGGTTGCAAGCGCGACTGCCGATCGAGAGGTCCTGGGTTCAAATCTCGGGTCGACTACCATTGGATTTTTCTAAAATTAGAATTTTTTGTAATGGCTCGGAGTTTGGATTTGTGCCTGGTGTATGGCTATAGACTCACCGCCTATTCCATATTGGGACGTAAACGTAACTGGTGAAACGTGGGAGTGTACTACACTCTTCTGCTTACGTCTTCGGCGATCACAGGCGTGATGTTACGCTTTGTTACGTTACTAAATATAAAAGCGAACTGTATATTCGAATCTCTATAACCGTACTCAATGTGAATATAATCAAGTTTACATATGGTAGGTGAGCTTCTTATATTCCCAGAAGCTATTAGTATAAGAAACATTCGATCTAGTTTGCATCGCCTATTTATACTACCAGAGGAAGTTCCACCAGTAAGGTAATGAGGCGAATTACGTTTTTCCGTGAAGACGATGACTTGATCACATTAACTGTCGTTACAAAATCCCAAGAATGAGGATTGAATTTTATTCCTTATACGTTTAATCTTTGGCGTGTGTTTTATCGCTCCTATCGCGTGCAAGCAAACGGTGAGCGATGGGAGAAATATTACTTACGCCCATGTAAGCCGGTGACGAAGAAACTAAAGAAATTGAAGAGTAACAAGCAAGTGAAAACTCAAACAGATATAGGTTAATATTAAAAATAAATGTTTATTTAATATAACATGTACTTTTTTGGATCGTTATTAAATTCAGAAGCAAGTCATTGAACATCAATTATTATACCATTTTCAATGATAAGTAAATGCGAATAATTTATAAGGTAATATATATATATATATATATTAAGTATATAGGTAGATCCATTGCATATCTGCAACCAACGTATTTACCGAATTTTGTTACTTAAAACCTATGTAAAATTTAAAAGACGTATTTACATTAAAAGTATTTAAAGGTTATTTGAAAAAAAAAATCATCTTAAGTAATTTCTTGGAGACAGGTGAACAACATCATAGTTACACGTTAAGTAGTGGAACATGTCCTTGGATTGAAGTTACTCTGTCAACACACCAATTATGCTAATTATGTTATTGCCAGAACCCTTCTGTGGAGTCTTCTTCGGTGCTCATTAAAATTACTCTGAAGTTCCCGGCCTAGGTACGTTGTTGCGACACATTTACTAAGTAACACACTATAGAATTTTAGTGCCCTATGCAACGTTGTACCGCGAGCTGCTAACATTCATTCATGTCAGATTAATCATGTGCGAGAAAAGTTGTTGTGTTTTTGGTAGGTATTACATATATTCATAGTTTTTTTTTTAAATTGACACTAAATCTACTTAACAATATTCAAATACATACGTGAATTATTTCATTTAAACGATGCAGGTTACATAATGCATTACTATTAGTTTTGATTAGTTTTTCCTTTAATTAGGACAATTTTGATTATGTTATGTAATTTGCAGTTTACGCGTTATTTCATGAATATTTATATAGCCAAAAAGGATTGAATATGGTGCACTTAAACACCTCCATTTCACTAAGATATTGATAAGGAAATTAATTTGTATTGTACTGTAATCCGCGGAAAACGTTTTGTTTGAGTTGTCATTTCAATGGTCATAATTTAAAAAAAAAAGAACAGGTATATTTAATTAACTCTTACAATTCGGCATTTTACAGACTCAAAGTCGGTACTTAAAAGATAATGTTCTAATCGTAATTCCTAATTTTAATGGCGGTACGCAATAATTAAGAAGGTGAATTAAAGCATGTGATTTCATCTTCATATCATGTTACATGTTCACGTCGACACACCTCACGAGAATTGTATGAGGAGTGGTGCGGTAATGAGTTTCGAAACGTTTAATTGATGCAGACAGATGACTCTTAACAATAAAATATGACAGGACGGGACCCAATAACTCTTATTTATGCTCTTCTTATAAATCGAACTCGAGGAAGTCGCTTAACCTTTCGGCCTCACAAAAAACGCCCGCAAGTGAGTAGCTTTCAAAATGCCTTTAACAAAACAAAAAGCGGAGAGCGACATTCTTGGTTACAACTCTCTCTGTACATGCATACGTGTAATCGTTGCATCGGCGATCGAATCGTTCATTTAATCGAGTATACTCGCCTCGCTCCGCTCGAATGATTTATTGCTGTGACACGTAGTTTTTTTGTGCCATCTCGTGTGCTCGCGGAAACAATTTTGAATCATTTATGCGACCGCCGGATCGGCCCCGTATAAGGCGACGCCCCGGCCCGCCGGCCCGCCGGTTTTCGAGTGTTTCCCCTTAATTTTTGGTAAAAATTGACGGTACATCTTTTTAGGAAATTTTTAGCATTGATGAGAAATTGACATTGACAGTTTTATTTATGTACCACGCGTATAGCACTTTCTTTTTACCATGTTTTGAAATTTTATATAAAGCATGAATTATGTTTTTTTTTATCATTTTTGGTTGTGTATTTTATTTATAAAAAATATTTGGATAAGTTATTTCAAACAGCTGATTTGTAGGTTAAATATCGGTTTTCTGTATATACGACTACTGATTACGTAATACATAAAATGATTACCCGTGTATTTCGTTATGTGTGTAACATATTATGTATAAATATTTATATCGAACACAGCAGGCGACTAAGAAATGAAACCTCTTAACCGCATAGTAATAACGTATTTAATATTCATTTTCCAAACGAACTCACCATCGGACGGTGTAACTACTTTTTCAATTTACTTTAAAAAAAGTAACTCACAAGCAACTTTATTACTATCCATGAATTCAATTAAAATAAGACAAATTGCAGATAAAAATTCCGAAAACCGCAACCGCCGACAGAGGGCTTCTTACGAAATGCTTATTAATTTTCATGAGTTCTGTATGCTCCAATTTTTTGTCGAAAAAAACGTACATCGGTTCACCGTGCGGCCAGGGTAATTATACAAAGAAGACACATAAAACTGAATTAATAAAATTTCTATTTGAAAAAAGTTTTTTTACCGTTTTCTTTCTGTTCCATGTTCTGTTTTTAAATAAAGAGCACAATGTGTGTGACATAGCTTCGTAAACTTTTATGATACCAGCGAAAAGTGCGGCTCAGTACTGATTATCCTAAATTAAGAGAGCTACGATATGTGAGTCATCTGCGTGATGGAACAGGAAACTGGTTTATAAATATATTATAAACATTCATTGGAATTTGCGATCAAAGTATTTTGTGGTATTTAAATAAAATAAGTTTAGTCTGCGTTAGGTCGGGGTACAGATAGATAAGTTATTAAAATATATTGATGCGGTTAACCTTATCAAGTATAACTTTCACATTTTATATTTTAATGGATGGAATTTTGCATAGTTATTAGATGTCGAAACTTTTTGTACATATTATTCGATTTCATCAAAAGCTTATCAAAATTATTTACATAGTAAATTATATAATATAACATCTTAATATTTATTTCTCCAAGAGATCAAGATATTTTAAAACGATTAAATTATATCCTATTAAAAGCCAGGGCTCAATACTAGACGTTTGTAATACTGTGTCTAGTACTGATTAACATATTTTTATTTAAATATTTTAATCACTGAAGCGATTTTGATAAAATTCTTGCAATTTTCTAATCAATTGAACTTTAATTGATGTGCCTGTAAAATATGTGTAGGTAAATTTAGTAATACTTTCATGAATTTAAAATTAAATACATTGAGATAGAACTTCAAATAATTTAAGGCTATATTAATATGTAATAAGACCTTCAATACATACATCTCTAAAATTTGTTATAGTTTTTATCAAACACACTTAAAATGCAACCTAAAAGAATAACACAAAATTGTTCTAATGTTTATGACGAATAATTAATAATAAAGTTTCATACTCGTCGTTATAAACAGTGTTTCCCGTGAGGAGATTGTCATGGACTCACATGTATGGACCAAGTATACGAGTACATGTACTTAGAAACCTAGCAAATAAGATTAAAAACATTTATCCGTCATAGATACGTAGGGACGGCGGTACCAGTATTTGAAAACTGTTTCATTTCCTCGATGAAGCTTTGTATATAATACGTATAGTTACTTATAGACTAAACTTCGTGGATTGTATTAAATGACGACATGTAATAGAGAATGAGGTTAATGCCCACTGTATTGCACCAATCACAACTGTAACGCAAAACCGACACCGAAATACTGTCACTCCACAAAAAGCAGCCCCAACCGGATGCAATGTCGACACAGAACGTGCAATTAATTAAACAATTAATCAGCTAATTGCCAGATGATTTGCTTTTTACGAACAGCACCGCATTTAAGACAATTTGTCCGATCTGGATCCCGAAACTGGTTCACTTGTTTATGCCTTATAAGATTAATGCGAGTGTGCCTAAATGCACGGTCGGGGCAACGATGTTGTAAAAAATTCGAAGCACAAATTTTGGTGCGAATGAAAAATTGATACAAATTCATGTGGATTTTTTTAAATGTAACGGAGTCAATTATTCATTCAATCATATGATTTATTTAACCAATACCGAATATCATTGGAGCGAAATTAGGATCATAACAATCTCGAGTACACATTTCCGTCCCTATTTTTCCACGATTGTGCTGTACTTAAAATATTTTATACCCATGGAATAAACAGTTGACATACATTCATTTACTGTTACACTTGTATTGTCAGTACGAATTTCATGTTACGCGTTGATGTCTTTTCTAAGCAATATTTTAGAGAAGTTATTAAAATTATAAAACAAAACTCATATAATCAAATTTATGTTTACTTCTTTAACAAAGATAAAGCATAAATACGAATAACGTGATCGCTAAAATTGCTATTGCGCATCATAAATATAGCGTAGCCAAGTTGACAATTTCGCTCTTGAGTTTATAAGATTTAAGACAGTTACGAAGATACTGGCTTTAATTCAAATTTACTTAGCGTTAGCAAATACTAATATATATTAAATTATTATCTTAAATCTGTATAGTATGTTATTACCCCTAAATTTAAAAAACGGCCATGGGCATAAATATTTTAGACATAAATTAAATAATGAACTTGAAACTCGCCGACCGCGTTCGTAATTCCGTTGTAAGGAAAATGCTTTGTATGAAAGAGAGTATTGGTGTAAAAATGAGAAAGGGCATGCTCCGATGTTCGGACATGTTGAGAGAATGACTGATGAAAGAATGACGAAGCAGATATACAATGCGAATGTTGACGGACGCAGGT
>DWEH01000064.1:0-15809 GCA_018245815.1 Apyrrothrix aesculapus | reverse complement strand
CTTCTTTCAGAATGAGAAGGGTTAAGGCCCATAGTCTGTCACGATGCCCAAGTGCGGCTTGGCTATGCAGTTCACAACTACACTACTAAATGTCTGTAAGGGTATTAAAAATTTAATTATACAAAAATAACGATTGATTAACAACAAAAATACGTTTCATCTCTATCATTACGGTCTCCTTGTTCAACAGTTAAACACATTTCAAAAAAAGATGCAGCAAGCTCTTCGCCTCCTTAAGTGTAAGGACGCGTCCAATTACAACTTTATGAGCCATAAGTCATAAGCGTTAAGCGATTGAAATCCTATTCAAAATGTTATATAAATAAGCACACGTGCGTGCATACAACCTGACGTTAATTGGTTTCTACGCGTTATAAACCTCAAAAAGGATCACGCAGCTACGGTACAAGACCGCGTTCATTTATTTAGTTACGTAGTACAACCTGGCGTTATTCAAGACCAGACTAATTAGGCACTATCTAGGCAAGCGTGCTATGCCCAGTAAGCCTGAAGGTAAGTGAGATGTAGCCACATCTCCCTTACCGACCGCTGAGATTGTAGACAAACACTAAACAAGTACAGCTGGGGGCGAATTTGACCCCTTCGCCCCTAACTGCCTCTAGACAAGTTCCAGCTGTGTATAATAGTTTAAAGAGTCTGCTCAGTTCTCATGTGGTGGTTTGGAGTTCCACTTTGAACCCTAGACAGATGTATCTAGGACCTTAGTAAAATGATTTCCAAAACCGACCAGTACTATTACGATATGTGTTATAGCAAACTGTTGACATATGCGTATGAAATTATCTAACGACGTTTATAAGATTGAATCATGACAGTCATATGATCAAATGGTTTATATGACCCATATTCAAACGATATAATGGTTTTACGTAACATCACGCCTGTAATCCCCGAAGCGGTAGGCAGAGGAGTGTAGTACACTCCCACGTTTCACCAGTTACGTTTACGGGCCAATATGGAATAGGTGGTGAGCCTATTGCCATACACCGGGCACTAATCCAGACTCAGAGCCACTACTAGCATGTCTAATTTTTAGAAAAATCCAATAGTACCCGAACCGGGATTTGAACTCAGGACCTCTCGATCGGCAGTCGCGCTTGCAACCAACACGACCAAAGAGGCAGGTTTTAGGAAGATTTAATTAGACAATAGTGCCAGTGGACCAGAACTACACAAATTAATAACTTTCATGATTGCAAATCATGATTAACCCAACGCAGTCTCATGTCGACTTTGGAATAACGACGATATGGGTCAGCGTTTAACGTGTTACATCAATATGTTCTAAATCAATACACCGGAACTCGAAAAAGTTATTTACTGTTAGTCTCATAACTAAGTGTGCTAGAGGAAGAAAACAGTTTACACAGAAAAAGCTATTAATCTTGTCCTTTCTAAAGTCCAATAACCAACGTAACCAATCCGCCCGCACCCATATTCCCTGACACCTACAACTCGGAAAGGCTCAAGGCAAGACTGAACAGGTACCTGTAACATAAGCGTACGCGTCTTACATATCGTATCAACCGCCAGTATGCAATCAATCCCAAACTGTACATCATCATCACGATCAGCCCGTTTCCGTCCACTGCTGGGCATAAGCCTCTCCAATAGCACACCACTGAGCTCGAACTTCAGTTCCTAGTGTCCAACTTGTGCCAGCCACTTTGCATATATCGTCACTCCACCAGCTTGAGTGCGTCCTACGTTACGTTTGCCAGTATATAAACATTAAAAAGTTTACCATAAATTTTACATACTCCTAAAAAACATCACTACGTAATAAAAACATTCGGAACGACGAAGTGCCCGTAAGCCGACCCCGTTGATAACGGACTCTCTCCCCCCCCCCCCCCCTTCCCAAATCACAACCATCGCCAGCGACATCTACATATAGTACGTACTTCATAAGAAACTTGCCATCACAAGACTCCGCTCACATAAGGCTCAAACTTCACATACAATATGTATACAGCATTAACAGTCCCCATCTAACTTTACAGCGATAATATATACATATACGTAAATAAATAGAATTTCAAGAGATTCATAATAGTATAAAACAGATCTTATTTCAAAATGCACATACACCGAAAATGCCGAACCGAAAGAGCGAAACCATCACAAGCACAATCGGAAATTCCATATAATTCATTAGGAATAAAAAAATTCAAAGTCTTCGTATGTTTAAATAGACCAACAATAGATTACCAACCGTTCAGTTTACGTACACAGCTCAAAACACGATACAATTGAAAAACCAGACAATTGTAATGCCACCTGCCACTAGTCGACTTGAATTATTTCCGAACAATATTTTAAACAGTTTCATAACAGTCAACGATGCCCACTATCTTCTAGCGGAGCCCTACATCCCTTATCGACTAACAAACAATCCGATAGAAATACACGAACATTCGCAATCAGAAATATTTACAATATCAGCACACGTGGGAGTTGATTTTATAGCAACAGCTAGGAAGTTCTACTATTGAACGATGAACGGTGAATGATGAACGCCATGCAATGAAAATGTTGCTATAAAATTGATCAAACAAACTTTGAATGCGTTGAATAAAATATTTAAATTACAACTAAATATAAAATTTTCGATTCCAATTTTAGAATTTATAACAAAAATATAAATTTAATATGCAAAATAAAAACAGTACAGGTCGAATAAGATTCATTCACTATAAGCGGAGACAAATCCAAGATGTTATGACGCCTAGAAAAGTATATAAATATGATTGTACCTGTATATAAAATAAGTAGGACAAGAACAGCAAGTCATGCGACATTAAGTGGGCAATGTGGCCCATTGACGACGTTTCAAGCGTCGGTCACCACTACTGCTAATCTTGAAGAACACTGTTCGGGCGACTCGAGCTTCACTTTTTGTATATTTAAATGCAAAGATGATCACTCGAGAGTGACGAATGTATATACAAAAACCACATCAGATCTGTAAGGATAGAGATATTTGGCACTCGGGGCTCACCGCCTACCCCGTAAGGGACATGGCGTGACAATATAACAATAATAGAGTTGACGGCAGTACGCCAAGCGAAATCAGCATTTAGCATGGTGTGATCATTTGGAAATAATGCGTAAAAGGACCTTACACACATTTACCACGTATACAACATTAGGCACAATTTCCACAAACTGCAGTCGGAAGCGCCGCTAGTAACAAACGAATAGGACTTCCAACAAGTAGGACACTGCGAGTGGGCGTAGACACAAAAGTTGATTCACGACACACGTTAATAGAATTAAGTCAGTTCGGTCACAGACACATCGAGAGATCACAGACACGCGATAACTCCCCGCTTGTTTTGACACTCGCTCAAAAATAGGTATTACTAGACAAGGCTTAGTAATGAACGTGGAAGGACCATGTCAAGGCTGTAAGGGTAGAGATATTTGGTACTCGGTACCACCTGCCTACCCCGTTTAGAACCTGGCGTGATGACGTAATCTAGTTAGACTGCTAGTCCAAACCTTATAACCCAAGGATGTATACAAATGTAAAGTGTACATTAGTAATATGAAGTCACTATGGTTGCCTCATAAAGTAAGAAAAATATGTACGACTACAATAACTAACATTCTACTTCGCGTTAATACATCAGTGCAAAAATCTGAATGAAATACATACATAATACATAAATTCACGCCAGATTCCACACGGGGTAGGCGAGAGTAGCCGAATTGAATAAAATCATTGAGTTACTATTGCAAGTTGAATTTGAAACAAATGGATACTCTTTGGCATCGTATAAATGAAAAATATACCGTTAAATGTGTCTAGCCTCAGAAATTTTTAACCACATAACTAATATACAGCTAAATAACTCACATACACAATATTGTGATATTTTCTTTGCCATCGTATAAGCTTCATGCTGGCGTAAAAAAATAATTATGCATTTTTTTATTAATGTATATTATTATTATTATTTGCGATATTATCGCGCGATCACCCACAGCGAAGGGGCATTTGCGATCTGACAAAGTAATTTCTAGACATTCTAGGGAGAGTAATACACAACATGCGAATACGAAGGCGATTTGAGACTTTAAAATATCGATAAGGAAAATCGATATGAAATCGATAGTATTAGGCCACCTTCAATTTTCCGAACAGAAAGGCAAGACTTTCCGTTTAGAAAGAAATTTTACACAGATATTTATCTATCACTACCAACTTTCTCATCTACGATAATTATCAAAGTTTACTCAAGGCAAGAACAAGTCGTGTATCGCTCACGATTCCATACAACTACCTACTTTTAACCGTTCGAATTATAACCTACCCTCACTACATACCCTCTACCAATAAAACTTATCTCGACAAAGACATCCCAGACAAAATTACTCCTTAACGGGCTGGCGCTATTTATACAAAATTTCAATATGGAAGTACATATCTTACTACACGGAAACGGAAGTCTTTTTTATTTATTTTGATTCATTTAAGACTGATAAAAAACAACATTGAAATCCACGCTTTTAACACAATTATACACAATAAACTTATGAACGATAGGAACCAAATTATGAACCGAAAAAACTGATTATGCTTTCAGACCTGTTATATTGTGCCTAAGTACTGATATTCTATTTATGTAAAAAGGAAACAAATTGTCCATAAATAAATACATAAAATTTAATTATCAATTCGATGATCAAACAAATATAATTAAGGTTATAACTGCACAAGGTTTTTCATTAGTTTCTACTGGATTTACATGTAAGCCGAACCATTAAAGAAACGATTCCAAAATGACGGCGCAAATCGTTTCCTCTCCCTCCCACTCGAAAGTATATACTATTTATAATTGAACAAATTCTAATTCTAATAGTCGATCCGGATTTGTCTTCACTAGGACCATCAATGTATAACAATAAAAAGTGGGGAGTTCGGCCAGATTTCCAGAGCAGGAGGAAAGGCGGAGGGAGTCGGGCAGGAGGAGCGGAGGGAGTAAGGGTAGGAGTAGGGCTGGCGGGAATGGGGATAGGAGCAGGGTGGAAAGAGTTAGGGTAGGTGGGGTGGAGGGAGTTGGGTTAGGAGAAGGCGTAGATGATGCAAAACGAACGAACGGCATATCATGTACGAATTAATACATAAAGGCAATTTTTACAGGAAAAGATATTAAATTACAGTATGAAGAAACTTTAAGCGCTTTATGTAAACTAAAATTCCCGTAAAACCTTATAAGTAAAACCTTGACTAAAAATTATTATTACAATTGGATTTAAAATTTTATAACCTTATAGGGAACTTAACGGATTTTTCACATTGTTTTTGATACAAATAAAACTTCTTACTAATAATATGTTCTCAGAATAATAATTGCAATTAATTAACTCCAATATATTTTAGACAGCAACAAAATCAACCAAAGGAGATATATACACGTAGATACAAAATAAAGATAGCTATGGCGTGTCTTTGAATAAATTCAGTTATTATTCATACGTCTACAGAGGAAACATTATCATTAACCAGTAAACATTGGAATAATCATCATAAGAATCGAATGTCTAATATATCCAAGATAGAAAAGTTTGCTCAGAATTTGCTCAGCTTTTATAGATGGACGCTCTCAGTAAAACAACACTAACCGTATGGATATTTATCATAATTTGGATAAATTAAGTGTGTATTGATCGATATTAACGAGACTAACCTTAATCTCCCCCCATTGAAGGGTGCGGTCTCAAGTATACTCGAACAGGATACAACAATATTGACTACAGATTAATCGTCAAAACGCGTCGGTAAACTATAGTGAGACCTGCGACGAAATTAAATGATTTGCAATTGCTTGATAACGTGCTCTCCGAAGCCATTGACGGTCACCCAACCAATGACTGACCACCACACTTGCTGTTGCTTGTGTTGTCTCGTGCCATTCAATTACACTAGCGCAAGAAGCCTACTAGTGTTTTTATAATACGAAATACGGCAACCCGCCAATAAATGGAGCAAATGTGCAGAGAAAACTTTTCACCCACACGATAAATAACGTTACCTTCTGAAAATGCCTACCTATGTATATATGAATATGGAACAGGAAGCTAGTAGTATTGTCGTCGAACATTTTCACAGAGACAACGTATATACGAAAAACAGAATTTTGTGCATTAAATATGTGAATACGATAAGAGCACGTGTCGCCGGAAGAGAGGACACACGTGGTTAGGTGTGACGTTGAACAATATCTATAGTTTATAGAATTTTTATTATTTTATCTACGAATTTCCTTCCTCCCAGCGGCACGAGCGCAGTGACTAGCATATCGATGCGACCGAAGCGTCAGCCGGATTCAAACCGCTACAAACTAATCCGTGGTTACATTAAATGCAGCAATAACGAACTTTAGTTGCGACACGACCCCTCGCACTTCCGCAATACACGAGTGCGACCATACAGAACATCACCGAGCATCTACATCTATCTACACGTAGGGCGAGAAACTCGAACGTCATAGAAAAAGTTACTAGAGGGTAGAAAATTACAAGAGAGCTCGGGCGACGAACGCGAACGTTCGGTCTCGCTCGCACGCCGCTCGCCCGCTCACACGCGCACGCACGGACCGGCGGAACTCAACATCGCACAACTAAAACTATGAGATTGCACCGCGGGCTCGTCGCGGCTCGCTCCTTAGGAGATAATATCACAGATTCCCAAATAAAAAGTAACTCGACGACGTAGAGAGTCAGCTAGCTACCGACACACGCCCCCCTCCCTCCCGCCGCGCCTAGCCCTCGGGCGCGCCGCCGCACAGGTTCTCCAGCTCCAGCAGCTCCTGGAATGTACCAATCGATGAGATTAGTTGCATTAAAAAATCTTAGTGAGTGGATATATCGAATATCACAAACGTTGGATCGTTGAGTTTATTGTTATCAAAGTTAACTTTTATACACTCCAACATTGTTATAGTTTTTTTTTTTAAGTACGAAGTTACGTACGCAAAATATGTTTAAGGTGCATGCTTATAAAATTTTGTATGCACGTATACATGTATGCAAACGCACGCTCGTCGGTCCACTGGAACTGCACGTATGGGCGGGTACTCGTATACGTGTGCCGTGCTTGTAAATATGTAACTTGCGAATTTGTATCGAAATTGTATTATATTTCTAGTATTATTTTAGTCTGAAATAGTTTGATAAGTGCATATAACAATAGCTAAGTTGCTGTCCGTACTAATGCATCGAAGGCGAGAGTAGGAGGCGGAGTGAGATGACGGGTGGGGAAGTGCGTTCTTCCCAAGAAGCAAGTTGTGTGTGTATCTGTGCCTGCGTGCTGTCTGTGTGTATCTGCGCCTGCGTGTCTGTCTGTGTGTATCTGCGCCTGCGTGTCTGTCTGTGTGTATCTGCGCCTGCGTGTCTGTCTGTGTGTATCTGAGGCTGCGTGTCTGTCTGTGTGTTTCTGTGGCTGCGTGTGAGTGCGCGCGAGCCGCACCTGGTCGCGGCGCGCCAGCAGCATGGCGCGCAGGCGCTCGTGCGCGCGCGCCAGCGTCTCGCGGCGCCGCGCGTGCGCCGCCTCCAGGCGCGAGCACTCCGCCACGCCGCGCTCCACCGACTGCGGACACGGTTCACATTTCAATACCATCGTTACACTTTTGCAGTGTAACACACATAATATATAGAAAGATTGTTTGCCGTCCTCGAATTGGCCGAGCCTTCCGTGCAGGCCAATTCGAGTCTCTACTGTCAGTCATAAGTGCATTGTCATGCTTGGTTTGCTTGTGAACCTCACAGTAAATTCCGTCTGGCCCTGACACGATTGCTGATTGTCAGCGACCTGTACAGTCAAAAGCACTGAAAACATTTGACTCCCTAGTATACTATCGCAAGTTATCGCCGATAGTCGACGAGCGTTGCCGTATTGCGGAGGGCAAAAAAAGCAGTCAGTCCCGTTTATTATCATTATTAGGTAATAATCGCAAAATCTCTTTAGAGACCTTTACGACGATTTGAAAATATTATTCAAAGAACAGATTTGAAATTAACCCATTACTTCGCAAGAACAGGGTGATACAAGATACTCTAAGCCAACTGGTGTTACCATAGAATCCAGCAAAGATACTTAAAAAGAATATACAAGTGAATAATGTTTTATTGTCACTTGCCTGATGTATTGCAAAATGTCACACATATATCGACTTTCGTTATCTTAAAACAAATGATTTAGTGACATTGGTGCTATTAAAAAAATAAAAAATTTTATTTTTTATTTAGCTATAGGCTCGCGTTTGACTGCCATCCCACCTGATGGAAAGCGGGATGCAGCCTCGCATGTAGCACGCTTGCCTTGGAAGTGCCTATTCACTCTTGTCTTGAATAACTCCAGGTTGTATGAATCAGGAAAAATAGACGCCGGCAGGGAATTCCACTCTTTCGCAGTCTGTAGGAGAAACGATTTAGCGAACCGTTTCGTCCTGATATTATTTCTCTTATGATATAATTAACGTGATTTAAGAACCTGCGAATGTATCTCTCGCTTTATCCTCAGTATCTCGTCCTTGTCGCGGTTGGTCTTCTTAGCGAGCGCTTTTACGTCTTCCTTTCGCGAGTTCGCCAGTCGGTTTAGTATTTCCTTCTTTTCCACTTCTAGAAGATCCTGAAAACATGTTCTATTTGTTAAACTGTTTTCTGATTTCCTGTTCAAACCAATCTATATACATTATTATAAAATAATGTGGAGTAATTGCTGCTTAATTAAACTTAATGAAATGATACAGTACATATAATTAAATTCATTACTTAATTTTTCTATTTATTTAATCTTATGTAACACTTAAACTACGGGATACAAGGGCGTACTTACTGCCCAAGGGCATCGTCTCCCAGTCCACCCTGACTGACAGCGACAAGTGGGGGGGCCCATATAAAATATCAATGTTTATTAAGTACATAGATATACAGGCACACTTAAAATAATTAGCATCTCGACCCCCTCCTTCTCCTCGAGTGAGCAGATTTAAGGCCATAGTCTACTGTAGCCAGTTCGTCCCGCACTCAAATCACATTCGGTGGCTCGTTAATTGCAAGGCCGTACCGTGAGCGCCTTCATCTGGTGGTGCTGCTGCGCGCGCAGCTGCTTGTCGAGCGCGGCGTAGATGGCGTGGTGGTAGCGCAGGCGCAGCTCGCGCTCGGCGCGCGCCGCCTCGTCGCCCGCCGCGCCCTCGGCCCTGCGCACGCGCCGCCCACTTACACTACGTCACCATGCGCCCACGGGACTGTGTACTACGCTCCCGCGTTTCACCCGTTACGTTTACGTCCCATTAGGGAATAGGTGGTGAGCCTATTGCCATACACCGGGCACTAATCAGACTCCGAGCCCCAACTAGAAATTTCTACTAGAAAAATCGAATAGTACCCGACCCGGAAATCGAACCCAGGACCTTTCGATCCGCAGTCGCGCTTGTAACCAACTCGACCAGCGAGGCAGTCATTCGAATTCTCATACATTTCGAGAAGAAACCGGAAGCGGTATTTTAATACATTCTCACATTTGCTTACACTCCGGACAGGAAAAAAGTACGCAATGCAATAATGGACATGCAATGAAGTGATGGTTATTAAGAATTATTCGTATTTCGAAGTTAAATAATTTGTAGACGCACAGGTCACATTTAGCGTCTCTTCCTTCGACGCTAGTTCATTGAAAATTTATTTATTTTTAACCGCACGTAAGTCCTATAAGGGCAATGTATACCTTCTCACGGCGGCCACGCGGACAAGTCCTACTATTTAAAAAACAAATTCCTCACTTCTGTACTCTTATCTCTGATTGCAAACTACCACATAGTGTTCAAACCACGATCGTAATCGAGAACAAATAATTATATTAGTAAAGTCTCTTATATTAGTGTTAATCACAAGATTCTATGACAAGTAAGGCCAACAAATATTTAAGATTATCACTTTACGTACAACTGATGAACCAACGAATCGCCATACACTGATGCTGTGTTCACAAGCTTGTGTGGGTATGAAATAAAATAAATAAAACCTATGAAATAAAATACGACAGTGCTGTAAGCTTCAAGCGATTGTTGTTAAATATGCGGATAAGAGCGGCAGCAGTCTAATCTCACTTTAATACTCGATCTCCATTATACCAGTACTAAATTAAGGTTTGTTTCGTTCAAATTCACCTAGGTTTTACGTGCTGGCACGTGGTAATCCTTAACCTGATACCTTAGGTAGTTGCCTTAATTTAATTCACAAGTTCCCATCGTCTCAGTAAATAGTAAATATTTCATTATAATTGTTAGGTAACGTAGTCCACAAATCTAACTTTCGATGTATTTTTAAACCAATATTACAATTCTTTTCATGTGACGATAAGTGGAAAAGATAATATTTCCACAGAGCTGCACGAAACGTGGTCACGGTGCGGACATACAATCAAAATCAACACGCGTAACTTACGGGATCAGGGAGTTTTTAATTAATTAATTATTTAATTTCCAGCAAAAATATCGCTAACCTAACCATACGCTCGCAACCTTTGCTTAGTGAGGTCCATGCCCAGCGGTGGGAAACAAATAAGGTGAAGCCCTATGCAACAAGGTAGTAAGTTGTTCACATCTGATTAGAACACATTCTACGCAGAGGATATTTTGCGGTCTATTATTTACTTCTTTAACGTATAGTAAGGAGGAGGCAAACGAGTCTGGTTTTCCACCCGCTCGATGTCGCACCCCTGTAACGCCCGCAACCACCTGCATCGGCTACTGAATCTGCCAGGCAATAAATGAAAAATATTTGTAAAAAAAAAACAAAAAGCACTATAAATAAATTATTTTCACATACTAAGGCATCTCTTGACGAATGACGACGAACGTTAACCATAGAGATATTATAGATAGAGTAGGCGAGCCTTAAGCGCGTATGTAAGAGAAAGTGACTTTTTGATAGAAAGAGAAAGAAAGAGTTTGGTATACGTGTCTCTCTTTAATGACGCCTGCGCGCTATGTAATCGTATCTGATTGGCTTCTTCACTTACTGACACGCGAAGTTGCTGCTGTTTCTCTGCTGCGCATGCGTCTTTAAAGAGAAAAGAGTACCAATTCATTATCTTTCTCCCTCTATCGACGAGACGACTTTTTGCTTGACTCGCCCACTCTATGTATAATATCCCTATGATGTTAACACCTATTACCGAACTTGTCATTTTTAGTTCCTTATTAGATCGCTTGTGGCGCCACTATCTTCATTTCGTGTCTGTTGCACATTTGTCGTTATAATTATAACCGCAACAAACTGAACAAAAAAGTTGTATTCTATATAAATATTGATTCCCCATGAAGTTTTATTGAATATTTTTAGAACAGGAATAAAATGAAATGAATTTTTGACACAATATTGAATAAGATAGTCCATTAAAAAATCCTTAGTGCGTGCATTATTAAACATGAGTACGTGAAACGTGAGTAAAAAAACGTAAAAAAACGTGAGTAAAGCCGAGTAATTTAATGGTGTATAGAGGCCGGACTTTCTATAGGCTAACTAGCCTACGGCCTCAAGAGCAAGACGGGCCTCAAATTGTAAGCAAAATTAAAATAATAATTCATACTTAAACTTTAAATGCAAATTATTATGAAATAAATTTATTTAAATTGAATTTGATTTAATCTTCAATGTCTTGAATACATATAGGAATATATTTTAAATATATATACCAATAACGACATGGTTCTTTTAATATATTGATATATATCACTGTAATAAAGTATTTTATTATCTCTCATGTAATTTACAAACTTAAAATGAGAGGTGGAAGAGCCTCTAAGTGAAATAGCCGAGGGCCTCTCTCCATCTAAATCCAGCCCAGTGTGTATATGAACATATATCTATCATGTATAGCAAAGTGTGCACGAGTCCTTATTCCGCCTTGTAGTCAGGCTCTTCTATAAGTACGGTTTATCTAACTACCCGCATCCATAAATGCCCGTAACGAAATATATTCGATATTAAATATAAATTACACTCATTTACACATTACTATTTCTCATAAGCGGCTGGTAATCGTTACAAAACTGCACTTAATGTCAAGTGGGCTTTACATCCCATAGACCGAAGCATATGTTTTAGAATAGAAGTCAAACTCCATGCCAGAACAATCGTAGATATGAGATACTGTTAGACCAGTGCGGTGTCTCGTACCGAGACATTTCAAACCAGAACGTAAAGTAGACTTAGGGGCAAAAATATGTAGAATCGGTCTGGTCTTCTTCCATTTTTTAACCGGCCCGGTCGCAATTAGTCCCCTGTAGCATGGTGCGGGATGTATTAGTAAAATGTTACAAACGATTTTGATGGATTTTAGTATAATAAATAGAAGAAAAGTAGGCAACAATTTTTCATGTTAAATTATCAAAGGGGGACAGCAGGTCATTTGGTATTCAATGACCCTGGATTGGTACATATTTATTTTCGAACTAAATGAACTGTAAAAAAAAAATGCGACAAGGTATCGTTTGCTGCGATCCCGCTCGGTCAGATAATCTACTTGACCTTCAATATCAGTGTTAAGGACGAAGGTTTATTCATCGCTTTTGCTTCGCCGCAACGATGCGTCCGACGGCCGAGGCAGACGTGAGAACTGGTAAGACTGATAAGAACGTATGCGTGGACTGACATGTTCCTGGAGGAGAGGCGCTTGACGAGCCGGTTGGGCACGTGGAACTTGGTGCGCGAGTGGCGCGCGTGCTTGCGGCGCAGCGCGTCCAGCTTGCGCGTCAGCTCGGCGCGCTTGTCGCGCACCGCCTTGCCGTCCAGCAGCGCGTCCAGCGCCGCGCGCAGCGCCGCCTCCGCCGCCTCGCCGCCCGCCTCGCCGCCCTCCGCGCCGCCCTCCGCCTCGTCCGCGTCGCCCTCGCCGCCCGCCGCCGCGTCCTCTGCGGATGGCAGGAGTCAATGTCGAATCGTTGCTGCGGTCGTACACCATTAAAGGGACAATCAATCTATCATTGAAAGACAGACAAAAATCTAAAAGTATCACATAGATAAGAAGTAAACGGAACATCACGCCTATAATCCCCGAATAGGTAGACAGAGGAGTGTAGTACACTCCCATGTTTCAACAGTAACGTTTATGTCCCACTATGAAACAGATGGTAAACGTATTGCCATACACCGGGCACGAATCCAGACTCGGAGCCACTACTAGAAATTTCAAATCAGTAAACCCAAGATTACTCGACCCGGGGATCGAACCCAGGATCTCCCAATCAACAGTCGCACTCGCAAACACGCTACCAACGAGGCAGGCAATAGATAAGAAGAAGTTACATATATTTTACTAGTCAAAATATGTAGCATTTATTTCGACAATATAATAATTTATTTACGCGTAATAACAAAACGTGCATTCAATAGGACGAGATTCAATAGGAATAGATGTACCGGCGGGCGCGGCGCCGGGCGCGGGCTGCGCGCGGCCGCCGCGCGGCGATGCGGTCGCGCCGTCCACCTGCAACACCGCACCCGCATCAGCATGCAGTCACTGCTTTTCCTTAATCTCACCGTAGCTACATCCAACTTACAATTATAACCGTTCATACAATGATACCTTCCTAACGATTAACATCCGCGTCGCTTCGCTCCCCCAACTGTACCAGTCGCAATTTACGAGCGACCACGCAGCTATATATCCGTCGCTGTCATTTCAGGATTAAAGTTCAGTTGGACCTCTCTTTAGACTATATTAATCAGCGACAAACATTACAAACGCTGTCGACGGATAGTCGGTTATTTCCTTCGATCCAAATTTTATACTGGAACGTGATTAATTTCATTAATTTAATTATAGATTTTTTAAACTTTGTATTATTTTTCTTTTGCCCATACTCGTTCGCTAGTTCTTGTTTTGTTTAATATAAGTATTAGTAAAGTCCCTCATAAGATATTTTATGTGTGTGTGTGTGTTAGTGTGCTGTACTTTGTCTTCGAACAAATGTATTTTCTTTTTTCCCAATTACAAGACCGACCGGAACCGCAGACGGCCGCTTGGGCATGGAGGCGAGCGCGAGGGGCGGGGCCTGGTCGGCGGGCGGGGCCAGCTCGTCCGTGTCCTCGGTGAGCACGGCCAGCTGCTGCGTGCGCTTGTCCAGCTCGCTCTGGTACTTGATGGGGTTGGCCAGCGCTTCGGCCAGCTCCGAGAGCCGATCTGGCACGTAATCCTGCAAAATAATAATAAAAGTATTTCCGTAAATATTTTACTTATATGACCATATTGCGTCTTTTTTTATAATTAAAGGAAAGTACCTATAATTCTTAACATATTTTACAATCCCAACGTACATTGATCATCTGATTGGAACATATTAAGCGATATCTAACTATTGAGCAAATTCAATTTATTTCAATTTATTACGTGACAAAAAACTTCTTTTTCCACACGAATGAAAGATGCCCAATAGCCTCTAACCTTGACTTCAACGAGTAGTAGCAAGCTAGCCTGCAGGGGCAGACCCAGCTCCGTGCGCAAGTTGACGTGCCGGTAGCCGGGCCTCAGGCCCAGCACGGGCAGCACGCGGTGGCCCAGCAGCCGCCCGCTCTCCTCGTGCGCCGCGATCCGCAGCATCGCCAGCTCCGGCAGCACCACCTACTCGTGTTCACATTATATATCATCCATCCGAGTATTCAAAACCTACTAAGAACTACGTCATTCGTTCTATAATTCGTCTAATCACAACTCACGCAGACCCTACCAGACGGTACTCGATTGAGCACAAAATCATAATTGTCACCGCGATCACAAGACAATATACATACATATAATTATAGCACAAAGACACACACACAGGACAAATAAATATATCGCCAATAAAATAGCGACAAAAAAGAAAAAAAATCACACATGCGTGAGAAGATCGAACTAAAATCGCATAAACGATTAACTAATGTATCATACGTTAGTTAATCGTCTATAGTGTTTCTCCAAATGCATTCACCCCCACCACCAGCACCATCTCCACCGCAGTAAAACAAACGAAAAACAACCTTCTCGCACTAACGCTACAATCGAATCGTAAACGTTCCGCGGAATAAATAAACGCGAGCCCGCTAATGACCGGTCCCGGGCTGAGACGCGCCCGTAAAAATGTTCACGTTGCGCTGCCGCCCGTTTGTTTTCTCACGTCACAACATTAAAGAGAACGCGCGCGGAGTTTGTTTCTCTCGGCGTTATATAATGTGTGCTCTAGTGTGCTCGGTGTGTTCCTCACGGCGAACATGTTGGCGTACACCACGTGTGTAGATACGAATGAGTTGTTACACAAACAAACATTCCGCTCCGCTGACGACCTGGTCAGGTGCGTGCGCGTGCATGAGTTTCGAGTTACTCGCGCGTCATTGAAATTTTACAACTCATAGACGTTTTGATATCCCGCCTGCCAGGCAGGTATCGTCTAATAAGGGCATGTTATAAGGTCAATAAATACAGCTACACACAAGGGATTGTGGAGCGAAACAATGTCTTGACCCCTGCCAGCACTCACTCTTGCCGCACTCGGGCAGTGCGCACGCGCCGGCTACTTACAATTATTAAGAAATAGAGTCACATTTAATCTATGGACATTTTAATCATTAATTGAGGATTCCATCACAAGATTGGACCTTGTTTTCAACCAATAATAAAAAAAAAATTATTGGCTGTTAAATATTAGTTTTAATATTTTTATTGGCGGTATCTTGATGATATAATTACAGTATCGCAGTAGTTAGCATAAGAAATTTAGCACTCACAATAACATCGTAAC
>DWEH01000063.1:0-15842 GCA_018245815.1 Apyrrothrix aesculapus | reverse complement strand
ACTGGTGAAACGTGGGAGTGTACTACACTTCTCTGCCTACCCCTTCGGGGATTACAGGCGTGATGTTACGTATTATTTCATGGTTCATATTTCACTGGAAAAATACATTAGTAATACTCAATACGAAATTTTTGTGTGATGTTCGAATAAACAGAGACGAATAATTATAATAAAACGTAACATCACGCCTGTAATTCCTGAAGAGGTAGGCAGAGGAGTGCAGAAGACTCCCACGTTTTACCAGTTACTGTAAATTATGATAGTTAAAATAAAACTAAAAAAACACGCTTTAAAATCTACTTCATTAATATCGACTGCTTTGGTAGTACTTATCGACTTGGCCTACTATGTACTTATGGACTTAGCATATTATAAAAATATTGTATTGTCATCGGATCTGGATACGTGTACAAATTTTCAGGCAAATCGGACTGTAGGACGTGGATTAAATTTAAGTTGTAAGACTCCCTTACATAGTTACAAGTAAAGCTAATAAAAGCGTGTTAACAATCAGAAACTGTTTTCTGTCAGTGTCATACAATACAGATTCAATCTTCATTGGTACTTTATCATTGATATAGATACATGTACATGTTTTTCTTAAGACGATATACTAAAAACGTATCACAACGGAGCCGGCCTCTCACCACAAAAGGGATTACACCAACGAAATAATTTTCTCCTTGCTCCGTCTTAAGCCATCGTATTTTAGTGTACCCGAAGTACGTATCAACACTGCCCCTGTAATTACTAAGGCTAAGCGTTAAGACCCGAATTCCGTGTTAAACGTCCCAGAGGGATAAAGCAACAAACTTACATTATCACCCATCATCTCAGACCTCCCAAACGGCTGTACATGATTGAGGTGCTCTTACATCACAACAGCTGCGATAGCTCATTTTACGCTGGCACATCACAGTGGGATCCTCACAAAACCCTGGGACAACCAACTAAGGTCTTACTCAAATAACGCCGGAGCACGGTAAGATGGAGCAGCAGAGAGCGATTCTCAATTTAAACCCTAACTCGAAGATTTAAGATTGATTTTGAATCGCGAACTGCGGTCGTAAGTAAATCAATTTGAGAGTTGTATCGAATTTATGCTCCAACTCCCCAAAGTTTTGCTAGAATTGTTTGCATATACTTGGTAATTATTGAAATGACGACTATCACGTTTTGAATACTAAGGATATAAGTTCGAGAATGTTCAGGAAATGGAATAATCGAGAACTCAGTTGTAACTGCTCAACTTCGCATTTCGTTATTGAAGGTAACTGAATTGTTAACGTTAATAAGATCGTTTTGTTACTTCACGCCGTGTCTCCGAATTTCAAACAGATGTTAAAACTTTGTTGTGAACACTTTGAATATAATTTTCTAACGAGGTGTCCTAAAAGCATTTCAAATCTAGAAACTGTGTAAGACGTCAATTTGGAACAATAGGTGACACAACTGTTTAAAGAACTTGATTTACGTTTTCTTTAAAGGATCTTTTGCTTTATAAGTAAAAACCATACTTACGAGTACATACAATTAATTCTGTTTACAAAACGGTTCTCTACTGAATATACACTTCACTGAACAGTCTAGAGATTACATTTAGCCGATTCAACGGAGGGCTACATTTCAAAACGGCTGCCATTTCAAGAATGAATAATTTATAACAAATAGCAACTCCGCCTAACGGTAATGATTTAAAAGAAAGAATAAAAATTACAAAAATAATAAATAACATACAATTCAAAAAATCGAACGAACATAATAACTCGAATTACGACTTCTGTTCCCGAATTCCTTAATAGTATTGAACCCAATATTTTCCGTGCATTTCATCAAAGATAATTTTACCAAATGCAAATCGTCAGTCATATTAACAAAGGCTCAACAAATCACTGCAACCTATATTCATTCACCTGATGCCACCAATTACGTAGCCTCCGCGAATCTCAATGTATTCAACCGCTTTTCTCTTCACCTGTACACTAAGACACATCAACAAATGGTTTATTTCAAAATTGGCAGCTTTTATATCTCATCCTGTTAGGTAAAATTTGAATCTAGTATTTAATATTTATATAAATTTTCGGTAGGGTATGGCAACTCAGTAGCGACATTTGAACGTTCGCGTCGAATGGTCCCTTGCATGGATTTTCTAATTTAATGGAGCGCAGAATTAGAAGCCATCTTACGTTCGGCTATTATTGGCGTACTGTATTTCAAGGAAAACGTCAAAGTTTAAAGTACTTTTTTAAAATAAATGCAATATTCTTATTCATTTCTTTAAACAGTTATTATAGCTATGTTATGACAATAATTCTATCAAGACCGATTTTATATAAATATATCTCTTTTGTAATAGAGAATACTAATTCCATTTAATGAAAATTGTTTAACAAAGCATGTGATTCGCTTTCATGTACTCGTAGGTATCCATGGTATCTATCCATAAGGAACTTTCCAGAAGCATCGCTATCTGATGGGCTCCTGCTGCGACACTGTGCTCAAACGATATAAATCTGTTACAGCCGATAACATTTCCCGAGCACACATTACATACTGACTGCACAGGAGACACACAGCACCTATCTTCTTAAATGTAACTCACGCTCCCCAGGGATACTTTAATGTTATTGCCGCTCAGCAAGCTCTAAGAAGTATGTTACTACGGGAGCAGATACGCGTTCAGTACGTGGTGCACATATCGTTGAAATTGTAAATTAATTGAACTGTGGAATATTAGACGGTATTCAATTATTAAATTCGGTGTTTAATCGTAATGTATCTGAGAGTGAGCATCACATCCCTCGTATCTGGTACATTTGCAGTATAAAAAAAAAATGTAACAAACAAGCAGACTGCTCACATGAAGGTAAGTGATCACGTAATTTTAAATTTTATTCCAACTTTCTATTTTGTTTTACTCGGCTTCGTACTGGTCAGTTTATGCTATTCGGTTTTCATCAACATAGAATATTTCACACTTCAAATGTATATTAGTTTAGCAAGACACTACAATAGTACGTGAAGATATACTATTTGAACTAAAGGTAATATGTTGAAATTATTAAATACACTTCTAAGTATTGACAGCATATCTGAAAGAAGTAATAAATTCCAAGCAACGACAGTAATTTTAATAGAATAGTTTTAAATGTTATCATAACACCCTTCGAAAAGTTTATATATAAATTCATAAACAACGAACGCCCATTCGCCCCCTCCCCCCCCCCTCTCTCTAAATCCATATAGTAAATAAAATGACAGCACTGACACAATCAGATAAGAGAGGGCATTCGGCCCAAAGGGGCTTCTTGTGTTCGGGTTCGGAGCGAAGCATTACGGACCGTTGGTAAGAAAATCTTTATTAATAGAGCCAGACGACAACCAAGTGGCAAGGATTTCGTGCTCCTGAGTGACAGAGACGAAATATAGAGGGTGTGTCTTGATCCTCGAGGCAGATGTAACGGATTACCTCAGTTTTAGGTAAGCTTCTGCATTATAGATGACGCGGTGAAAAGGTTTTGGTATTTTTGCGCTCCCACAAATCTATTCAGGCATGGCGCAGAAAACGCCAGAGACATGTAAGATGGCGGGAAAGGTTTATGGAGAAATGAAATACGAATTCGAAGATTACCAATTCCCCGTACAATCTTACTAGTGATAAAAAAATTCAATTATTTTAGTCAATAAGTGTGACATCAACTGTGACGAATGTGAAGTCAAATCACAAACTAATTTGTAAACATCTACTACAGAAATAATATCAAAAGAATCAGAATCAAGTCACACATAATGTAAGGTTCTCCTTACATCTTACCTGGACTCTACGAGGTTCTCTAAGAGTTTTGCAAGTTGTTAAATGTTGATTATTATTTTCTACTTTGTTTCCGTTGGAACCCGAATCAAAGTATGTAATGAGAAAGTTCGGACCAGTACAATGAGGGTTGTAGAGGACTTACGGTATGGCCCTTAATGAACGGTCTCACCGCGAACGAGTAAGCGAAAAGCTATTAATTTGTTGCCAGATTTGGGATGAGCTTAGACTGGGTTTGGTTTAAAGATATGCTACACTGCTAGCACTCAAGTAATTCCAAGTTTTATCTCTGTAAGTTTAAATGTGTACATTGACCATAATTAACATATATATATAACAACATATATATATAACAACATATATATATAACAACATATATATATAACAACATATATAATAACATGTTCTATAGTAAATTATATATGAAAGACCGTGGAGATAGAAATTGTGTTCAATTCATTAAGTAATGTTTAATCAAAATCATTTATAAACGCTTTGTTTATAAATGATTTTGATAAAACTGTTCTGTCTGAAAACTTTGTTCTGTCGAATCCGCATTTCGTTGATAAAACATGCCCCTTAGGTTAGCCCCTCAACGATTTTTTTCAGCGAATTTATTAGGCGCCCACACGCACTAGTGTGACTTTGGACTGTTTATCATTACGTTACTCTACTTACTGAGAAATGTTCCGGTGAAACTTGTTTTAATTTAGATTAGTTATTTCGGCGCGGTTGTGCCCAAATTGGTGATTACTTTTTTTTATTATTGAGGCTAATAGAAACAATGTACATGCCGAAGCTCACATGTTTCATGATCCTCGATAAGAATCCTTGTAGTTAATGTTTTAGGAAAAAAATATAGAAGGTACGTAAAGTTAATGTAAAAGGACTATTAAAAATAAAATACACTTCCCATAAAAATTTAATGCTTAAGTAAAATGTAATCTTACTTAATATCTAACGTAAGTCTAGTTGGAACAATGTAGGTAATTTACTACTTCAACATATCAGACATAGTCAACCTTTTCCTAGATTTCCAGAATTTGTAGTATTTAAAAAGTACATACACGTGTTTAAGAGATAACTTTGTATCAGATTAATTTAACACATGTACACAAGACTTACGCAAGAGTATAATAAAAACTATGTCTAGTTCTAGTACAGTCGTTTTTACAATATCAATAGCGACAACAATCTTTGCAAAATGCAAACCTCTTATAATGAATACAATCTTAGGTCAGATCGCATCTCGTGGCCTCATTGATGAGAGTCTTCTAACAACAAAATTTTCTTGAGCATATGCATGCTGGAGAGAAAACGTTAAGTAGTTAGCGTTGTTTTTAATCATTTTTAAACATAACCATATAAGAAGTTTTAAGTTACCAATAGTAAGTGACCACTTTCATCGATGTGGTATCATACACTTAGAATAAATTATAGAAAAGACACTTGCCCAGCAATGTGATTAATGAAGTTTACAGTCAGAAAAAACGTATATAAAAAAAACAGTAGGTGGGACATATAATGTTATGTAATGTTATTGCAAACTATATTTTTATCTAGCTGTACTCGATCAGTCGTGAAGGATAAAGCTTCTAGCGATTGGAGATGGTCCCTTTTGCCTCATCCCGCCTAATCTCATAACACTTTCACGTGAAATATATGTTACGATATGTTACAGAATATTTTCTCAATGCCTCGAATATCAAGAAATTGATATTGTATAAAATATGAAATTATCGAACGTTATCCGTTACGTTACCGTTCTGCACACGGGAAACACAAGAAAACAGGTCTCCTCTACGAATGGGAAAGGTTGAGACCAAGGGCACTCGCGCTAAGTACGGGTTGGCAGACTTCACATGCCTTAAAAACATGCGAGGGAGGCCGATCTACGTGCTGGCAATGAGGTCATAATTCAATATAAATTTACTAGATCAAGAACGACCTTTAGAAATGAAGAGACAATGAATAAGAATATTTAATTGAATTCCCAATAATCGAGAATATTTATGATTAATATTTATAATTAGAATTATTTTATATGGTATCATATCTTTTAAAATAAGAATATAATACAACTTGTTTACATTTCTTCTACCTAAAGGTTGCCTGGAAGAGATCGTGCTGATAGCGATAAGGCCACTTTTTGTATACCTATAATTTAAAGATTATTATATTCACATATGTAATTATCTACCGGTGTAAAAATAAAGAGAATAAATAATAATAATAATAATATATTGGGACATCTTTACACATATCCACCTGATCCCAAAGTAAGCATCCAAGGAGCTTGCGTTATGGTTACCAGATGGCTGATAAACTACATATATACGAGTATGTACATATAAAATATATACCGATATAGATGTTTTACAAGAAGACAGAACAAACACTTGTGCTCATAACACGAATATTTATTCTGGGTGGGAATCGAGTCCACGATCCCCGGCGCAACAGTCAGATTTACTAACCACTGCACGAAAGGGCCAGTCAATTTGAAAATTATTTAAGGTACTAAATGAACGAAAGTAACACATTAAATTAAAGTCAAATAACTCATATTATTAAAACCCTATATGATTCTTATTAAATGTTCTGTTTGTGCCCACGGTATAATTTATATTAAAAGGGATGTTGTACTTGTAATTGTCATCATACCTTCTGCGTGAATGGAACATAAAGTTTTTTTTCACATTTATATTAATAAAATGTAACAACCGCATAAATCTAAATAATAACTCCGTAAGCCGTAAGATAAATCGCGTTCATCGCGCCGAAGAAATTTTCACGACCACAACGACCATTAAATTGATATACTCTTTCGCGCATTTCAACACTCGAATAGAGATCGGCTCATTATTCCACCGCGGTCTAGACGCGGAGTAATCCCGGACATAAATCTTGGAAATAAACAATTTTGACCATGTACAAGACAACAATATGAGAAAGTGTGTGGCGCGACTCGGAACATTGATAAAACGAAACATTCTTGGCGATGGTTATCCAGCCAGTAACAATATACGAGAGGAAAAAGAAAGATATTAAAACGGCTGTTTTCTCTCCCACTCTAGTGGACTACAGATGCTGAAGGAAACAATTACTACAGCAGACAAGCGGAATGAATGCGATGACAGCGGAAAAGAAAAAACGGACAATATTAGCGCCGTATGATTTATTTTGAATAGTTATATTTATTTGATGTACACTTATATAGTATAATATATATTCGATGTGCTTTGGATTATTAATGAATAAGGAACCAATAAATAAATTACTTTCATGTGAATATGACAACCTTTGTATGGAATTTTACGAGATATACAAATAATAGGATAAGGTATATATTTTATGACTATTTGTTTTATGATATCTATATGTTGGCCGTTTAATGGCCATAAGATACGAGCCGTTCTATCGAGACCCTTGCTTTTAAAATACACGGTTGATGCAACTTTTTCTAAGAAGCACAATTATAGACTAATATGTATTATGTACAGCATAAAAATATTATATCTTATTTATTTACGTACAATAACTTTTAAATAAACAAATTGTATAGACAACCTTTTCAGTAAATGCCTGACACGGCAAATCTTAAAACCACGTGCCAACAACATACCTAGCGCTAAAACCGCTAAGTATAAAAATATATAAAAATGTTACAAGGTTTAATTGCCTATTTGATCGAAATAACCGAAAACGTAAACGTAACTTTTTCAGTTAACCACGATAAGGAGTGTAAGACAAGAGCCTTGCTACGGGTGAGAGATGGAAATCGAACCCCTATTAGCATAATGAAGTCGGACGCTATAAAACTCGATCCAATACCGCGATCTGGAGGTACTGGAAATGCCTTTGATCATTTAATAATTATATATTAACACTGATGCATATAAAACGTTGAAGTACACGTAACATTAACTTTTATCAATTATGATTTTAGGATAATTAAATGTTTATTACGTGAAGGTAACCGGTGAAACGTGGGAGTGTACCATACTCATCTGCCTACCTCTTCGGGGTAACAGGCGTGATGTTTTTTTTTTACGTTTTATTACGAAGTTACTTTACACGCATTTTACTCAGTGCAACTTATACAATTACATACTTTTTTCTGTTTTGATGTCATGAAAAAATACTTAGTCTTAAAACATTAATAAGCTACGCTGGCTACGATATTGTCTACGCAGTAGTACAGTTCCCTTTTAATATGTATACATATAAGATGTCTTGATAGTCTATTCAACATATAAATATTATTAAACTTTTTACAATAATTGGGACGGATTATGTTCGACATAAAGGTCAAACGAATCTTTAACAGGTAAGCACGTATGACGATTTCAATAAATTTAGAAGAGGCAAAGTAAGTTTCCAACGTCGTAGCCGATGAAAAATTTTAGATACAAGCGTGACATACACAAGCATGTATTAAGTTTAATCTAATCCACTAGCCTTACGATAAAAGTCTACAATAAATAATTCATTTTAAATTCCACATTACATTAAAATAATTTAAAATATGAGATAGTTCGGTCGCAACACTTGCGAGATTAATGGGCACAGCTTACTTTTCAAATAATACTGAAATGTTTTTAAATTTTAAAATGGCCCGGAATTCATACGTGTGTTCTTCCAAAACAGTCTAATTAAATAATTAAACACAACAATTATTGCAAAATATTTAATTTTGTAATTTCATTTTAGGTTAAATTTTTCTTTATTCATCCACTTGAGCAGTAACAGGCATTATACGAAAGCGGGAATCCGAACTCACCGCAAGCCACATATTAAGTCGTGATTATTAAAATAGTTAAAGTAATGAGTTAGTTAAATTATCGAGTGCTGAAATATGATGCCATATAAAGTAATCTCCTAGGTCTATGTATCAAGAATACTGCACAAGTTTGATTGGTGGATGATGGCGGTACTGACAACTTTGATGGTTTCGGAATGGGATTTTTTAATGGTGTCCCCGATAAGTGCGTCTGGTCGTGGCTTGTTTATTGACAAAATCAATAGGGACCTCTTGCTTCCTTCCTTGAAAATGTTTGCGGTTTTTTCAGTATTGATGTTTTGACGGTTCGTTAAGTTTGGCGAGCTCAGTGAATTATTTAAAGGAAAAAAATATTGTATTTCGTATCTCGCTTGCGTTTTTCCGAGCTTTCTGTATCCTTTTGCATATTTTTGTTATTAATACATTCATCACGTCAAATTTAATATCAATATGGTTTTGTTAAATAATTCAAATTGTAATTCTGTTTGATCATCAAGCTCATTGATTATCAAGATTATCTACCCAGATATCACTAATGTCGTCTAATATTGTTTAATTATCTATAGCATCAATAATGATTTCCTACATATAAAGAAACAAAATCATCCCTTTTAATTCCAAACATACATGTTTTCTCGCTCCGACTGCCTCCGAAATAATTATTTTCTTTTTAATAGCGAGTTCTATTTTAAAAAAAAACAAAATTATGAACTTCTCCATATCCTTTTTCCTTTTTCCGTTGTATATATTACACACGCATACATACATTATGAACGTCGCAACTGCTTTGCACTCTCTATATTAAAATATCGACGGTCATAAAACGCAGTACGACGACGCCGTTACTCGCAGACACCCATTGACTCTACCGTTGAACAGGCTTAGTGGATAATTCGCTGTAAGTTCAATACTTTATAATGGGGATGCTTTTAAAAATGAGGATATTGTCACTACTTCAGAACAGTTTCAAGTACAATTTTATGTGCTAGTGGAAAATTTTACGGTATTCTCGTAAATACACACACATATTGGTGAAGTCTTTTCCCTTTGGAGGTATATACATACAAACATATGTTCACGCCGGGTCCCTCACAGAGTAGACAGAGAAAAGCGATTTTCGTAGGCCACAGTCCTGAAAAAACCACTATGGCTTTTATTTTCATCAACTTCGTCATACATGAAATTCTCTTTTAAATATGAAAGTAGAAAGCGCCAGTTAGATTAGTTATTCAATTCAAATCGAAGTAGTAGTGTAAATACAGCCACAGCCTTGGAACAGAAATTTGTTGACGCGCTCACAAAGCAAATGGTTTGTTTTGGTTAACGTTTGGTGAAGTCAGGTAATAACTGAAGCAAACTCAATCACATTACAAAGAAGGTTGGTGGAAATACGAGTGAACTATACTACCAAATATTAGCGAACTAGTCAGGAGTTTATTTGCTTTGATGGCCGATAAAGATTGATAATCGTATCCTAATATCAACTGTACTTGAATTTATATATTGGCCTCGTGTTCGTAGAAAAAACTCCTTTTTTGGAAAATCATATTATTATAAAAAATAATGTCTTGAATGAGATGCGATTTTCACAAACACAAAGCTTTTACAGAAATATTATTCAATTATATACGTAAAATATGTAACATCACGCCTGTAATCCACGAAGAGGTAGGCAGAGGAGTGTAGCACACTCCCACGTTTCAGCAGTTACATTTACGTCCCACTATGGAATAGACGGTGAGTTTATTGCCATACACCGGGCACAAGACCAGACTCCGAGCCATTACCAGAAATTCTAATTTTTAGAAAAATCCAATAGTACTCAACCCGGGATTCGAATCCAGGACCTCTCGATCGGCAGTCGCGCTTGCAAGCAACATGACCAACGAGGCAGTCATTCAATTCGATATTCAATTATGTATAATCATTTATTCATGAAAAATGAAAAATGTTATTTCCAGTGAGACCATAAACGTAAGTACAACTTTGATAATTTGAAGTCATAAACGTTAGAGTTTAAGGTAATAAAGGGTTATTTATTGAAATACATATAAAAACTTATCTAGCGAATAAATCTGTACTGGTAGTTGGAAAAATATTTTTGCATTATCTTTTTCATACAGTTGACGGTAAGCCGATAGTAATTAAGTTCTTTCGGGGTGCGTCGGATTATTTATACAGTTATATTTTTTGCAACAACTCAATCACCTAAACCATATTAAGCTCGAAGACCTAATTACTTTCGATATATTGGTAATCAAATATAAATGCAAAAATTAAATAACATTTCGTATTTAAAATGTTATAGAGGCGAGAAATAGAGCAATTAAATTTGGCTACTGTTGCACTTGTGGCACTACACTACAGTAAGGATAAAATATGTATGACATAATTAACCGTCACATATGATTTCGAGACGAAAACTCTACATACATACATTAAGTGAACTTTGTAATTTAACATAAAACCTAAATAATTTACTTTAAATAGCCAAGTGTTTTCAACAAAAAAGTCATTGGGTTTTTGAGTTGAAACTAACGAAAGTACCTTTGCGGCGGCATATTGCGTGCAATATGGTTTATGGAGGTTTTAAAAGCGCTGAACAAGCACCCCTGCAGTGTTTTGTTGATTGTGGTAACAGTTACCTGAAACAAAAGAGAAATTTAACATTTAAATTACGTTTTGAAAATTTACGATGTCTTCTATTTTACATGTCATGGGTTTTCAAATATGACTGTCATTAATAGATCTTTATTAAATTGGACAACTTAATTAAAAAATAATAATTTGTTGGAAACATGTATGTAATATAGGTATGATTTAGATATCCGAAAAGCACGTTTAAAAAGGGGCTTTGTACAAGATAAGCAGATAATTAAAAATTATTCAAGTTCACCCAGTGTAACGTGAGGCAGTCAGAACAAAACGGTAAATGACTTTTTAAATAAACATTTAGAATGAGAAATATAATTAATATGCGACTAGAAAAATGTATCCGAAATTTAAATTTTATGTCGGCGAAAACGACGCGCTTGTATGAAGAGATTGATGAATGTTGAATAAACACAGCAGATCTGTAAGAATAGAGATATTTGGCACTCCGTACTCTCAACCTATCCCTTAACGGACCTGGCGTAATGATATAATAACAATAACTTCTTGAACTTTTCAATAAGTCACATAGAAAACTGTCAAATTATACAGTTATATTACATATCACATACATGTATACCTATCTATCACTATCACATATCACATATATGTATCTATGTCAGTACGTGCTTCAGATAGGTGTTCGTGCTTGGCTTTCCGTACGGGGCCCGCTTTAACATAAAGTAGATTAAATTGAATGGTCAATTCAGTTTTACGATCTCGGTTCCGAGTGTTCTACTTTGATATAACTAGCGCACGACTTTAGTGGGTTATCATATTTTCAGTTTAGTGTCATGAATTAAGCATATGCTGGTTAAGTACTTGACTGTACTGATGGTCCAGTGGTTAGCTATCCTAGCTTGAATTAAGATTACGGGTTCGATTCCCTGTCAAGACAAATATTTTTGTGACACCCGTGAGTGTTGGTTATCTGCATATACATATGTAAATATATAAAAATGTACATAATATGCTTGTTTAAGAGCTGTCTAAGTACCATAGCACATGCTTAGCTTGAGGTCAGATTTTTTTTCTTGCTTGAGGTCACATGACCGTATGAGAATAGACGCAAGAAGTTGTTTTTAGTATTTATTTTTTCTTTTCATTATTTTATCCTTATTGTATGATAAGGTTTTCTGTGTACAGATTTTTAAGACCATTTACAAGTTTGTATGTATTTATAAATATATTTTTTTATCAATACCAGTTTTGCCATAAAATATTTTATTGTTTGCTAACCGGGATACCCTTAACTGCAGTGTCCAGCAGATCTACGTGTCTCCGGCGCTGCCCATTACTTGACTGCAGTTGTCGGAAATATATTTGGTGGATTTGCGGAGCGGACTACGGCTGTGTTTTACTGCGACATTTCGGTGATTCAACGCTGTCGCGATACGGACAGAGCGGCTCTACTTAGATGTATAATTATATAATATAATAAACTCCGAAACATTAATAGTACTCTGATTTTTATTTTTAAAAACTTAACCGTTTTTTTCTTTACAAACTAGAAGTAGTGATGGTGTGGTCTGCGGGGGGAAGTCCTAGTGGTATGGTATAGTCACTGGATATCGGTTTAACGTAATACTAGGTAGGCAGAGGAGTGTAGTACACAATTACTAGTTACGTTTAAGTCACACCATGGAATAGGTGGTGAGCCTATTGCCGTACACCGAACACAAATCCAGACTCAAAGACACTACTAGAAATTTCAACTAGAAAATCTACGTTAGAAAAATCCATTAGTACTCGGGAAACGAACTCAGGATCTCTTGATCAGCAGTCGCGCTTACAACCACTCGATCAACGAGTCATTAAAATTTTACTTTAAATCAGTTGCAGATGGGCGCGGTAACACATGCCATTATTCATCTAAATATCACCTATCACATCTAAAGATGTCACCGAAGCCATACTATGAACAGAAGATGCTACGATCCTTAACATTTTGAATGTAATGCAATGAGATCTTAATATTAGGGTTGTTGACTCGTAGCGTCTTCGTAGCAGTTTTGTAGACATGTCATAGTACATGTGTTATGCATCAAATATAGTTTAATGACTTTTCATACATATATTGTCTTATAGATTTTTGGGAAATGTATGGATTTTTTATCCAAGTACGTATCTACAAAAAACGTAAAAAAAGTAAAAAAAACTCGTCAATTATGTTTTATATTACTTTTAACGATACACTTCAAGTCACACTTTAATCATTATATTACTTTTCAAGCTTCGATTTGAAAATCAAAATAAGTTACATATGTTTACATTTAATGATAATAAATTACACACTATATATTGCGTGTAAAAACTTCAATGTTAACTATGGTTATTAATTGGTAGCGTCGTACTATCATCAACCATTTTATCGTACCAGTTTTACAAACGAGTATTCTTTCAGATTGAGAAGGGTTAAGACAATAGTTCGCTATACTCGTTAAGGACGGATTGGCAGACATCACAGGCTTTGAACAACATTAATGAGAATTCTAAGATCTGTGCAAGTTTCGTAACATCGATATATTCTGTCACTAAATCTGAAAGTAACATTCAATCTAATAAATGCACATACTCGTAATTGTGTAACGAAGGTCGTGCATGCCAGTATCAGAATAAAGAATCCCTAGACTGGAGGTTGATTCCTAAACTACTAGGCTATCTATTACTAGGCTGTTACCGCTGCTACCGTCCTATAACTATAATACATTTATGTGAAATAATTGTAAATTCTTATAATCATGAACAAAAATTCACAAATTCAAACAAGCTTTACCTAGTGGAGAGCATTAACGTCATACAAATTATCTAACCTACACTGTTCCGTTTACATGTAACGCCGACCTAGCCGCTCGGTTTCCAGATTTTTAATTGAAGTCAGTTCCAATTGCATACAAATTGCAAGTTTCCTTTGCTTTTCTTGCGGTTTAATTGCTAGTGGCTGAAACGAGTTTTTCTAATCTTTACTTAACGGAGTTCGCTTTGCGGCAAATTGTGTTTACGTAACTCGGTGCATTGGTGTTCTAAGGAGGAATAGATTAGAACCAGAAAGAGGGAAGGAGGGGATACTTACTCATTAAAATTTTATTAGACCAAAAACAAACACGAGGACCATCCCATGTTGTCAAAAGTACGAAGGTTGTGGTTGAACAGTTGAGATCCAAGGTTGTGGTTGAACAGCGATACAGCTGAGCTTACTCATTCGTACATCTTTCATTCATTCGTTCACCATTCCTTTAGTCGTTTAAGATTGCCATGATCACTTAAAATAACGTGCACGCTATCTACTTACGGTACTGCTGTCATATAAAAGAACTACAGTTAAAAATGCATCAAAACATCTGTAAAATATATACTCTAAATTAAATCATACATTTTAAAATTCATTTTTATGTTCAATCATTTTATACATTTTAATACGACGGAGTTTAATTATTCTTTATATAGTTTATGCAATCAACACGTTAATTGTAACGACGAACGTTCGTATCAATAATTTATTACTGAAAAACGATTGTAAATTCAGCTTTTGTACTGTGAAAATTATTACGTACCTTGGATACGCAGTAAATATTGCTGTTTCTGCATTGTGCACTAATAAGCATTATCGGAGAGAATTGTTTCGCCGTTCAATTTTCATACGGACGAATCATTCGTTATTTTAATGAAAATTCAGTTTATTCGCAACAGGAACTCGTTAAATATTGCGAAAGTAACAATATGAAATAAATTATACATTGATTAATGTTTTGTGATAATTTGTAGACATTATTCTGGATTGCGTTCGTAAATCGCTGTCAACGGATTTTAAAATATTATTATAGATAATAATATTTGACTTTATCAGTAAAAGGTTATAAAATTTCATTCATTTGTCTTTTTAAGATTATCAGTTCATTGGAATGCGTTTTACATAACGTCGGTTTTAGGCTTGTGGTTTTAAAATCTCTGTCCCAGCAGCTACGGATTTTGAAACATACATACACACGAGTAGTAGCGATTAGCCTGTTAGCCCTAAAGCCTGAAGTACATTCCACTACGCAACACCATAGTAGATTGACGAAGATAGTGAGTAGGCCCCACGGTATCCATCGCATGTTTTCAATAATTAAGTTACAGATAGCAATTAAGTTACAGATATTTTTGCAATAATAAGCGGTATATCAATGTTAATCTTTAAAGCCTCCAACTATGTTTGACAAATACTATATAACAATTTCAACCGGACCCAATTGCTAAACGTTTCTATGAACGATGGTAATGAAATATTTCTTTTAGTGATCAACCGTTCAAATCACTACCGCGCCCAACCATTCTTTACCTAGCCTGTCGGATCTCACGTGCATGTATTCACGTGAACATCAGACCACTAAATCCAAACATGCTTCGATTGCAACATTGATTGATTTCCCCCAAGTTTAGATGCAACAACAAAGCTGGATCTGCCAAAACAACTTTGAAGCGAACCAGGCAGATGCGGGAACCTTTGAAAATCAGATGAAAATTCGATAAAAGCCAGCTGCCTGTCAGATTTGTGCGAGCAATCTCGCCGAGGATGCGAATTCAATTTTCTATCTATCTACTTTACAAGGA
>DWEH01000062.1:0-15855 GCA_018245815.1 Apyrrothrix aesculapus | reverse complement strand
CAATGAAATAGCGTAAAAACATATCAATATTTTAGCATATCGAGTTAAAACATGCACTGACCTGCGTTAACATATAATATGTTGCCGCGCGAGTCGTCTTCAAAGATTAACTATGGATATAGACGTTTAATATATGTTTTAAGGTAACACCCATTATCCCGGTGCTAATTATATGAACATTTCGTGTATTTTTGTATTGCAAAATTATGATTGTTGGTTCAATTAAACTTTTTCTTAGTATCGTAAAAAGCAATTTTAGTTCGACTTTTGAAGCTTAAAAATATGTCATATTTACAAAAGATATGAAATTTCGATGTAATCTTTAATTTAAAATGTAGGCGTTAGGAAGAAATGAGACTGTCCCATAAAAAAACTAAAAATACAACAAATAAGTTTTATAATAAATAAATATCACATCAATTAAGGAAACTTTTGAAATGTATTCGTGATCATGCGCCCTATTTTCTATGTTTAATTGTCTTAAATATTATCTCGTTCATTCACCAAAGCCCATATATTTTATCTATAGCATGGGCTGTATTGGCCAGTTGTCATCTAACATGTATGTTTCTATTCCTATAAAATTAAACTGAAAATCGTAGTTTTATTCACTGTTCAGTTTCAAGTTAACGCGTATTAAAAAAATTCAATTCACAGATTAAAAATGATTCGTCGATATTATGATCATCCCGAATGAAGGTTCGAACCGAGCCGTCAAAATTGGCTACGGACTTCGACCTTCGTTTTTCGAAGTAAAATATATAACATACCGACTTTTACTTAAAACTGATCCAGCCGATTAGTACAGATTTAGTTTTATAAAACATAAATCAAAACCAACATGGGTACGGCATTTCAAAAAAAATTGGCAACAAATATTTCTAAACAGCAAATTCGGTATTGGCGCCAATTCCCGTCGTCGGTATGACTAAACACTATTCAGTATGTTTGCTTGAAGAAATATAAAAAATAAATGATATTTCCTCTCTACTGACTTTATTCTTCGAACTCTATATCATCCTCTGCTACAATAAAAAAACTATCTACGTATCAGTTGTACAAACAATGACAACGCATTGAGATAACCTCATTTCTTTCACGATAGCGCGCACACACGCGCGGCTCGTTACACACACACACACGCCCGGTGCGCATGTCGTAAAAATTTCGCAGGATATTTTCGGACTGCGGCGCAAAACGTTGATTTCGATTTGGAATTTTTCCGCAAAGATTTACATTTGATATTTTTGTGTGACGCGCTCGTTGCTTTGTGTCGGCGACGGATTGAAACCGATGCACAGTGTTAAGCATATATTTTTTATGCGTTACCATATGTGACTAATTGTCACTATATCGTAGTTTGTGTGTATTGCAGTTTATATCACGAGATGTGTTACTTGACGAGAGTAGTTGAAACATGGTGGAGAGTAAACAGTTTTTTTTTAATCTATCATTAACCCTTATCTTTGGCCATCCAAACTAGACAGTAGAGTAACCAAAGCTAATAGATTGTAGCACATTAAGATAAAACGGTTTTGTGGTAGGGATTTATTTGTTGTAATGTATTACGTTGTTGCAAGAACTGCTGAGTTGGAGATTTTGTGCTAACTCAAATTCTATAAGTTTTCATTATCCTCTATATCTCTTTCGACTTTCTCTATTAGTGTAACAGAATCTTAAGATCGCTGTAAAATAGATTTCGCAAGCCATGGTTACCATATTTAGCTAATAGAACACATGTCATGTGCATAAAATAAAAATGGCGTCGTCACAAGGAAACGAACTAATTGTTAGAAATTTAATACGGGAACCATAGACACACCATTGATATAGAAAGGGCGCTATTAGTAATTGGCATGCATCCGCGAATCGACTGAACGAAAGACTCTACAAAAGTTCTAGAAATTTCTGAGCGAAATTCTATCTTATTTGTTGAATATTATGGGCGATTATGGGTTGCATATTTCGTTGAATAGATCACTCTGTGCGAAGCAGTTTGTATGCAATGATGATGCAATGCCTAACAGTGTTTATCGAAGAAAAGACGATGCGTGTAGCATTTTTATTCTGTTATGCAAGAGCTCGGCTTGATGTTACGTTGAATGCAATAAGTTTTAATAGTTCGATAGGTATTTAAAGGTTTATGGCTTGGAAATAACATTTTGTAGACGATATTAGTGTTAGTAAAATTGTTCTTTACGCTTTCGTTCCTTGTTCCTAGATCAATATTCAACCGATTTGAGTGTTTAATTTGGACCTCTCTTGTGTGTGTGTACTTGTCTTTCTCTGTGTTTCTCGTGGATGGAATATAATAGTATAAGGCCATAACCTCGAATTGCCACTAAGCATATAAGCGCGAAGTATTCGTTATAACCGATAACATTTCTAGTATTGGCTCGGAGCCTGGATTTGTATTCGGTGTATGGCAATAGATTTACCCCCAATTTCGTAATAGGACATAAACGTGGCTGGTGAAATGTGGGAGTGTACTGCATTCCTCTGCCTACCTCTTCGGGCGTGATGTTACGTAATTTTTATTATATGACATATGAACAGAGTCTTTTAACTGAATAAAATAGTAAATTGGTTGCAACACTTGGTTATGGTTGGTTGCGATCTGTCAGCTGCTCCGCCATTGGACCCAATACTTTTTTGATTTCTCAGTTCCATAAACTCCGACTTTAATAAAATTTGTTTTAAGTATTATTCACATTACAACCTGCGGCGGACGGAACAACAGTATGCACAATGTCTCGTGGCAATACATGGGTACGGTGCGGAGCGTGCCGCTCATCTATGGAGGTCTTTGTTTACTTACAAGATTATTATTACTTTATTACTACTTACGATTATTACTACTTACAAGATTTTATTTACAAGATTTATCTGTATAAATAGAATATTCTTTGTTGTACTTTAGACCGTTATCTTTCTAATATTTTTTTATCGGATTGCCGCCAATATCGACAGTCCATTGTCAAAGTATTCTCTACTTTAATGTGAATACATTTTATTTTGTGTTTCAACTGCGTACGCGCGGCCCAGCCCGTTGTAATGTGAGTTGTCCTTTAATTTCTTTCCACACCGCACCTAACGAAGGAGTCTCGGTACAAAAATAGACTCTTTCAAGGTTTCATTCATAAGGTTAATAAACAGAAAAGATTTGGCAATTTTTCAAGTTCTTTTACCACAATATGCACCTATAGGGAGGTCAGGGAGTGTCAATTTTGGAAAAACGTCTAAGTACCGATATTTCACACTCAAAGCTCCTTATTAAAGAAGCTTAGATGCTATAGAAGGACTTAAGAATCCATATTCAGATCAAGCTAAGTAAACTGGCCATTTAGTTATCCCGTCGATTGAGAATTGAACCGGGGTTTTATAGCTAGTCTGGTAGCTTGAAATTAGGTACTATAATGTACAATGGAGCAGGCTGGTTGAAGTTGTCAAAAACTTACTAAACACTAGATGTTATCGTTATGCTGGTTGCCTCGGTCTACACACTACAACTGTGTCCTATTTTGAATAGGATTGAAGTTTGACATCAGATGAATTTGAGATACATCAGTACTTCTGAGAAATGTATGTCTTTGGACATATGTTCGTATTTTAAGTAGAGACGAGAGTAGAGTTTTAAGGATAAAAGAGAAGTAAAGATTGGAAATTAACATTGAAACTCGAGACTAAAAGTAATTTGAGAAATCATAGTCGTAAATATTAAAATTCATTAAATTTACGGAAACAATTACTGTATTTGGAATTTAAATATGATTTCGTATGTTACATTTATGATATGTAGAGACGACTCTACGAGCGGTTAGAATTTCGCAAAGTTGGGATATTTATTGTTAATGATAATATATTGGTATGAGGTTAGAATAAGTTGTGGAGACGTTTGAAAGCAACTGGAACAAGGATTTTCGAAAACCGTAAAAATTAATCCAACAAAAGATATTCAATTTTAATTCTGTAGATTTTCTATTTTTTTTCTATACCGCAGTCTCCCTAAATAAAAATTATCTCTTTAGGTACAAAAAATAATTTTTACCAGTTTTTATTAAATTTCATTATGAAAATATATACATTTCAAAACCAGAAATTCCCTAAAGTTTTCTAATGTTTCTAACGTATACATATAAATATGCAAAGCACCTAACTAACAGAAATATGTTTTCCCAGAATTTACCTCAATATATATATTTTTTAATTCCTCAAAAGGTCAACGCCACCAACGCACTGGCTGATAAAGACCTTTGTTTTTCTTATCACGCGGCCCTGAAGGTACGATAGCCTTTTATTTTTACGTTAACTTGTTTACGATGTCCTTCTTGCACAGATAAAAAATACTCATTGGTTTCTCCGCATTTATAAGCTGTAACAAAGTTCAAATGTACCTGGAATTTACGATATTTAATTAAATTAAACAGCCAAACATTGTTGAAAAGGACATTTTTGTAATTATCAAGTTATAAAATCAATTAAAAGTTGTAAATGTAACGTTTGAGGAAGATATATTTACATTAGGTTTTTTACAATGCACTTTGTGTATAGATAAAAATATAATTTTTTGGTTTATATTAATAACCTATGCAACATAAAGTGGACATTGAGTTTTCTTTGTCAATTTTACATTCGTTTAGAAAGGTGCACAAGTTTTTTAGGATTTGTAATGTTTTGAAAGTATTTAGGGATTTATTAATTATACATTATTTTTAATCATAAAATAAAAAAAGTGAAGATAATTAATTAATTCATCAATATAATCAAATGAATTAGTTAATATTAATATTGTACTCACATATTTATTAACAAAACTGATTTACACGTGTAAAGAACGACATATTCAAAATTCCGTACTACACTAATAGACATTAAACGACCATAGACAATAATGCATGTAACGGTCAGTATCCTCACAGGAGCACAGCATAGAGCATATCGCGAACACGATTCTTTTTCCATACCCCTATCTGGCGGAGGGCATTGTGATTTCTCAACGCAGTGACGTTCATGCAGTATTCATAGACCCGCAGGTCACGATCAAAGCCGACGAACTCGAGTTTTTACATCTATTACAACACTCGTACGCAATCGGAATCGGTACAGTTTAAAAAACAATAAATTATTGGTACAGTGAATAATGTTGAAGAATCACGCCAGGTCCGTAAGGTTAGAGATTTGGCTATCGGTGCTCTTGGCTTACATCGTAAGGGACCTGAATGTTTTAATAATAATTTGTATAAAACACGCGCTTTTAAAAAATGTGCGGTGGTATAAATTGATTGCTAAATTTGTACCTACTTTTTTCAATTCTGACATTTCACGTGATTTTCTAATATACGTAACATCACGTCTGTAATCCCTGGAAAGGTAGGTAGAGGAGTGTAGTGCGTACCCATGTTTCACCAGTTACGTTTACGTACCAATATGGAATAGGTGGTGAGTCTATTGCCATATACCGGACACTAATACAGACTGCGAGCCACTACTAGAAATTTTCACTAGAAATTTGAATCAAAACAATCCAATAGTACTCGACCCGAGAATCGAGCTCAGGACCTCTCGATCAGCACTCGCGCTTGCAACCACTCGAGCGACGAGGCAGTCGAGTTAATTATTTATAGTTAAGTCAATCGGTTTGATTCTAAACATGATATTAAAATATAAAAAAATGTGTATTTTACATTTATAGCTTTCATTTCTTTAAACTTACTTATGTTTATATGTGCCATATAGAAATATTGTATATTTCTTTAAACTCATTCATACTAACAGTGTACATTGTGTGTAAATTTTTAATTAAAGTTGACAAACAAAGCGATTATTTTATTCAAATTAAGCGGAATTACAAGCGATATTTTCTTTATTTAAGTTTTTAAGCAGGCGGCCCCTCTATTGTATTCAATTTTAATTTAAATTAAAAAAAAATACACATTTAATTGAATCAGTAGGTTGTGTGCCAATTCGGCATTGACGTAACTTTATCGCAAATTCATGAATAAAACACATTATGCACTTTTTTTCAATATCATTTAACTCATAATTCAAAAGTAAACTGAACTAGAAATTATACTTAATAGAAAAACGAAAAAATTTAAGCAGCAATCCTAACACGGTTCGAATTGCCCCCCAATTTTTATTTTCATTCACAAATATGGTTGCCCACAGACATGAGCAGGGATTTAAAAAAAATACTAGTGTATTTTAAAAAATGTAACCATTTAAATGTAGCCGGCCATAAATCGCTCGAAAAGGAAGATAGCGTAATAAAAGCGCAGTTCAGAATCCACGTGTTGAGTTTGGTTCATAATAAAAATAAATGGGAGTCTGCGAAACGAGAGAGGTCGCTTACCTCCCTAACCTAAGACAAGGCATACGCATCACACACACACGCACAAACACACACACACGCAGGCACACACGTGCACACGGACACGGGCGAGCAGCGCGTGCGCCGAACCAGTTCAGTTTAGACAAACGGAAGAAATACTATTCTCTTTTTGGCTCTGCTTTTGCTGGCTATTTTAAGCTTTTAAATTTTGCTTTACGAGCTAGACTCGTTGCGCGCTAGCCATTTTTACTTCGGTCTAATGTTCGGATCTAGAAAAAGGAAGATTAATACAGTAGAAAACTTTAAATAATGACTAACCTTACCCAGCAGTAGGTATTCTTTTTTTACCGTTACGAACCTGGATCCAACAGAGCTTGTGATGGAATGAAATGCACATTATAACAATTTGTAAACTTGTGATACACAGTATGGACTTTCGATAACATTTGGGCGAGTATTTGTTGTATAAAGTGAAATTGAAAGGGAATTAAATAAAGTATCCGATGTTGTTACATTTATGCTTACCTCAGCCATTCAGTTGTTTACGTCCTAACCCAAACCGGAAGAACGTAAAATAGGACACGACGCTAACACATACAAAAAAAAACAAAGTGAAACAGTCTCAATCAGAAAGAGACGGTACCCCAATAGGAGCGAGACAGCTAGCTAAGTAATGTTCCTATATCGAAAAATTGTTATATCCGCAAAATGCGATACCGCAAGTTGCGTGCATTGCTCTCGTGCTGGCGTGCGTGTGTGTGGGAGGGTGTATGTGTGTGTGTGGTTCTGTGTGTGTGCGGTCCTGACCTACGACAACGTTTGCTGTTACGCAATTTATTGACTTTTTAAAAATTGACTCAACGCTTCTTTACAGCCAGCAGTGACTCCAGTTGAATTATCTTTTAGTAAACATGTTAAACGATTGCAGCAATACCGTTGGGCAAAATAACGCCTACAGTTGGACACGGGTATTTCAATGTGATCCACGATGCATGGATACAGATTATCCATACAAAATTGTATTTGTAACAATATGTTTTTTTAATGATTAAAACATAACCAGATCCAAAGGTTAGTTATTATTATTTTTGGACATCGTATACCTATGTGATATGTATACTATGGGTATAATGTTACATGTTATAACAGTTATAACAGAAAAGTACATTAGTTACTTGCAATTAACTTGTTACATGGATAAATCATTTACAAAATATAATTAAAGTTTCAAACTCCGTCAACATTATGGTATCCGGGCGGTAAGTGCCGTGAATAACATAAAGAGCATGGACGACATATAACGGACATAGACAATTCGTGAATAGGCAGGATAGACGAAAAAAGTTTCTTCGCCAATGTCTGTCTGTGACCAATTGTCATCCAGCGAAGATAAAAAAAAAACGAAGATAAATACCTAACGAATCACAGCCAGAATTAAACTGAAAATCTGAATTTAGTGTTCATTTAATATGACTAGATAGAAATCGAACCCAGGACCCATTGCACCGCGGAGCGATGACCAATGGACTAAACCGGTCTGCATCTTCGTTGGTTTAAGCGTTTATAATAATTATTACTAATAGAATATTTCAATTTCAACCATGTTCCATAATAACAAACACATAAATGTACATGATCCTTGTAATCATTACCCGTGTTTATTTTAAAAAAATTACAAGCGATAAATTTGTTATTTAAGATTCTCTAAATTAATATTCATATATGGAACAAAGGATTGAATTATTTTAGTCGCAATAATGACTCCATCGGGTAACAATCTAATTATATTTTTAACGACAAAATCCGAACTACCTTGGATGGAATAACAAAAGAAGTTTACTTTTAAATCGGAAATGAGGCCGCAAAATGCGTAGGTACGGATCGTTTTATGTAAATAGCCTTTTCTTTAACATATTTTTATAGCACGGCAACAATAAGCAATGTTTTTTACCTGTTACCGGCAACTTATGAACGTATTTATGTTATTTTATGACCCAAGTTACGATTTATACCATTAATTTATATACTTATGTCATCGTGGAATTTATATTCATATTAATATAACGTTTGTATACGACAAGCGTGGTAGGTGTTATGTTAATTTGTATTATTTTGATGGATTTTCTGTCACGACATTATTTTTGTCGTAGCATATCCGATTCTTTTAACTTTATTTATGTTTTATCATATCACAATATTTCCTGAATATTTTAAAGTAATAAATGAATTTATTTAAAAGGCACTTTGTTTATGCTTAGCGTTAATTAACGATTAAAGCATTGATTAATATTTATAAGTGTGTGATGTAGTTTCCATAGGCGATCCTTAAAATAAATATATGTATACATTTAAATATTTTCTTCCATCTGTGCGCATCTACTATATATTTAAGCTTTTATTGACATCATAGTTATAATGGTTACTAGGATATTGTTAGGAATAATTGTTGTTTAATTCACGGTAAGTCAAAATGCGGACGGATAACCTGAACGTATCTATGCTTATTATTGCAATTCTATAGACGTTTCTTTCACCTACAGTATGCATCGATGCTAACATTGATTGTATTTAAAGCCCGCTGTTAAATAAAATAATAACCTGCTAGCAACACACAATTGGTATTTTTCCATTTATTTCTAACACACTTTCGTTATAAATACGGGTTAAAAACCACTAGCGCTCCAATTTACCTTATAATTTACGACCTGTTATTGTAACAATCATCTATTTTAAAATATTTAAATTTCATATTTAAAACGTAACATCACGCCTGTAATCCCCTAAGAGGTAGGCAGAGGAGTGTAGTAAACTCCCACGTTTCACCACTTACGTTTACGTCCCAATATGGAATAAGTGGTGAGTTTATTGCCATACACCGGGTAGTCCAGACTCCGAGCCACTACTAGAAATTCTAATTTTTAGAAAAATCCAGTAGTACTCGACCCGGGATATGAATCCAGGACCTCTCGATCGGCAGTCGCGCTTGCAACCAACATGACCAACGAGGCAGTCATTTCATATTTGATGTCTAGAATTTCATTTTTACCACTTTTGGTTTGAACTATTCTGGAAATCGAGCAGAAACAAAGACTAACCCAACATAAAGAAATATTCAGTACCCCCTCGCCTATCAGGTAAAACATATTAATATTACATTATATTTATTTTAGAATCATTTATATTTATTATAGAATAGAATATCTTTATTTCCTTAAATATTATCTGTTCAACCTTCATTTGTGTTGTTATGTAATTATTAAATAAAACTGTAATATAGGTATGTATTTGTATTTAAGTTCAAGCTGAGTACAAAACAGGAAAACATACTTTTTTGTAGACCGCACCGCGACCGCATTGTTTACGAAAAATTGTTTATATCATTTATTTTATACCGTTCAGTTAATATAATTAGCATAATTAATACCTAAAAATAATAATCAGCTAAACATAAATAGGTGTCAATTCTGCCAACAATATCTAAAAATCATTCGCAATGAAATAAAATATTGCTTCCTTTTTTTCCGATTTTTAATTTAGTTTTAAATTCGATGATTTGTAATGTGTGATGCTACTCCTATAGCTCTTATATATGAAATTTATCAGAAAAAAATTGCATAACAGCTTCTGAGGTTGTTCCTAGCATAATTAAATATATTTATCACCGAATAACTTTATGGCGAGTTTATTGTTTATGCGAACACCTAAAATTATACAATTGTTATCTTTCGTTTTTTGTGTTTAATTTTTTTAAACGTAATTTTTATGTTATGTATAATTTTTTTTACGTTTGTTTATAATAAGAGATTTTATGAGACAGAAGACGTCACCTCTCCTGTCCTCTCTTCCACTGTATTAACAAAGAAAACAAAATTCTTAAGAAAATTAAATAACAGGCATTTTATAACAGAAATGCAGTGCACCGCAGTTAAAAATAAACCTCTTATAAATTATCTAATGCCATCGATAAATAATATCAGTGGTTTGAAGTATCAATAATATGTTCAAACGGATATGTTTTTACGTTTATAAGAAATATATAGACTTCGATCGCGAAAAGAGCAATGTTACTAGAATAAACGCTATTTAAATAAAATAAGTTTAATCGGTAAATTAGTAATTTGACTATGTATTTAAGATAAACAATTTTAAGAATTTATTCACCCATAAAAATTAAATACAATATATGTTGGCAACTCAAAAAAATCTTAAAAATATAGATTTGTATATCCAAACAGGGTTGTTATTATCTCTGCCATGCATAAGTTTGAATTCGATTCCCGGCTACGTAGATATTTGAATGATCATTATAGTCAACCGCCTTTGTAACTCACATCTAATCCGAGTGATTGTGTACGTACGTACGTAATCACGTACGTACACGTCATAGCACACAATTACAAGGAAGGATGAATCGTAAAACATATGCAGGTTATTTCAGTTTTTTTAAATAGGTAAACAAACTATTATCAGTTCAATAAAAGAATTAAAAAAAATTGCTAATTTTATGTTCTATACTGACTAGCCAATCTAATGGACACTAACAGCGATAATTCTACAGTTCTATTCGAAGCGGACTACAGATGTCTACGGACAGCAGTAGTCACTCGACTTGATGTCCTCTTGTTTGCTACTGACTTCATATAAAAAAACATGTTCTAACAAATACATCTCCTTTCCTTGTTTTTCGGCCATATAAGTGTCTTAAGACAACTTATTTAATTCTAGCAAATCTATTTAACGTAACATCACGCCTGTATTCCCCGAAGAGGTAGGCAGAGGAGTGTAGCACACTCCCACGTTTCACCAATTACGTTTACGTCCCATTACGGAATATGTAGTGAGTCTATTGCCATACACCGGGCACTAATCCAGACTCCGAGCCACTACGACAAACTCTAATATTAGAAAAATCCAATTTGAATTCCAGTTTGATTTGAACCCAAGACCTCTCGATCAGCAGTCGCGCTTGCGACCAACACGACCAACGAGGCAGCGACAAAGGCAACGAGCTTGCAACGAGCAAACCTATTTAATTTCCGGGAAAATACAGTTGTCGATATTTACATATGTCTTACCCAGCCTAGGGAACTGACGCTTCACATATTTTAATCATTACTTTATTTGCCCTGTGAATATTATTAATAAAATATTTTTAGTGTCCATTTACGTTTCATAAATAATTTATCATTATTATTTATTTACAAACGATGGAATATTTCATTATCTGATTAATAAACGTTGTTCGTGTTTTATATCTATTTTATAGTTGGAAATTTATGTCTATTTATAAGATTTATCTCAATAACAATTTATTGAGTAACTTCATGTCCGAAGAAGTTTTTTATGTTGTGTAAAAACCGTTTATCACAAAAAGTTTTTATTCCTTTTAATTGCTTATCATTTAAGGTTTTAATGTATGGTATTATAGTACATAAATAATTATTTAACTGCTTTGAAGAAGACTTTAATGGGCATTATAGAACTTTTTTACTAAATATGATAATAAAACACAAAGCAATCCTGAAGTGACCATATTACAAAAATAATATATATGCACCTATTCACATATGTATTTCATTTAATTCAATTTACATTCGATAAGCTCAATTAACAGTACTACATATAAGACATCCATAGCCAGGTAAATATTTAATAAACATCTAAACAGTGTCCTAATTTAAAATAATATCAAATATTTATTTCGTTCTTTTATTTGCACACAGTTCACGTCGCAGATGCTGGAAATTTAAGTTCAAATGAACTATTTTGATCACCGAAGATGTTTATGAGAAAGAACTTTATTCCCAATCATTATAAAATAAATGTTTTTATGAATGGCAAAATAGAAAAAACAAATAATTTTGTTATCAATTAATGTAAGAAAAACTAGTTAACAAATGTAATAAAAACGAAAATGATGTCCGTAAGCTTTTGAACACCTCAAATAAGTTTTCTATTTTTTTATATCGTACACTACACTTAATTATCATTTAATTTTATAAAATCTTATTATGCAGAAAGGGATTATCATAAACACAAGGGCTATAAGCAATAGTTACTTCCCGGCAGGAATCAGATAGTAATCCTTCTCGCGCAAACGTCAAAAAAGACCTTTAAGTTGGAATAAATAAAAAATATCGTTTACCTGCATCTATAATTTTCCAATACGAATATTCCACAGACTGTATTGTCACGCATTTCACTTCGCATAAACATTCACAGCACTTGCACTAATAAAAAAAAAACCGAACTTTCTTCTTCCGTCATAACCAGTTTGAACTTAGAACTATGTTTAAATTTCGAATTTTTCGCCGCGCAAATTACTTTTCCACACGTAATGAGCTCGTTGGGAGCGAAAGGGGATTTTTTTCGAATTTTTCCAACGCGCAACGTGTCTGTTTTCGTCAAAATGTATTTTTCAAATGTCGGCAAAAAATCGCTTCGCGCTTGCCGTAGGCGGTGCATACGTATCGTAATGCACTTATGTGTTGGTTGGTACTCGCTAAGTTTTTTATTATACTCGCTTATATCCACGGTTCCTTAGTTTGAGGCTTGCATGCAAGTGATACGAAAAATCTTGGTCGTTTCGTTACGTAAGACTCCGGACTTCCGGAATTCGTATGTTCGGTTTTAGAAAGGTGTTGTGTGTCTTGTGCTTTGTTAATGTGTAGCAGAAATCATAATTTACTTAGAATGTTATTTATACCCCTCTATAATATATGTATGTAAGTATATTATATACGTTGGGTAGTAAAAAAGTAATTTTATTCACAGAATAGAACTCACTTCCGTTTATTGATAACACGACCACGACGTTGATAACTCATGTAACAAACGAACATGTAAACTGTACGTTGAAAATTTTCAGTTTGTAAAAAGACCTACTAACATATTTACTAATATCAATCATCAAAATATTACTTTTAATTTGGGAACATTTAATATTTCGAAAAGAAATAAATATTAAATTTTTACTAGCTGATGCCACAACTTATCTGTAAAAATTACATTTCGCGTACATTACAAAGAGGAAAAAAATTAGTTTCACGAAAACTAACTTGCGAAAGTACCAAGACTGATTTGACTCAGTCGGCGATAGTTCACGACCGAGCGAGACAGCAACACACGCTTGCTCGCTCGCACTGCCCGCAAGTTTTTTCCGAGATTCGTTTTTATGCGCGATACTCGTGGCCCTTCTTGCTGACAATATATTTTTTGTTTGATACACATTAATTCTACTAGCTAGGTGGTCGTTTTACTTATTTTTTCTATGAATTATTTTATCTACAAGGTACAACTCTTAATTATGGACAGTCTGATAAGAATTTTATAAACTTCCAAGTAGTCACCATTAATATTCTGACGGTACGTTTGAGCACGTGGTATATTTAAATTTCGAATTGTCTACTTGCTCTTAATTCTGTATAGAGAAGAATGTGAGTATTCTCCACGATTTCATAAGGAGCGGCGACTGACCTGAGCCCAGCGCAGACACACAACTGGTTTCAGTTCAATTATATAGCGGGTTAAAATAACCTTCAGCTTTAGCTAAAACCCTTTGTTAGTCACTACTCACGGCTGGCTCAATGGATAATGGATCGGACTGTCGATCCCGAGGTTGTAAGTTCGAATCCCACCCAGGACAAATTTTTGTGTAAGGAAAATGGGTTTGTTCTGTGTCTAGGGTGGAAATCGAGCCCATAATCTCCAATACAGCGATCAGGTCCACTAACAATTAGACCAACAGAGTTATCACCTTCCTACAGAGAGAACGGTAGTTTAAAAAATATTTCAATACATTTCTCAATTTTTTCTTTCATTAGTTGATAAATGAACAAAGCCTGATAGACAGCCGTCTCTATTACAGAAGTATGCCTACAAATTATTTAGGTATTCCTAACTTCGCGTATCATTTATGAAACGCCAGCACACTAGCACCTACAGCCGCACCTGACATTTATCGTTCCACTAGAAAACAATATCTCCTTATAAGGAGAAATATAAACCATAGTTTTATAATATAGCCGGTATGTGGCATACAAATCGCTAACATCGACAGAACAAGAGCAAGAACGCTGGAAAACGATTTGCCATTTTACAGTAATTGCTATCATCCACCGTTCGAGGGGTGTATTAAAAAATATGTCATCGTTCACAATTAGCGAGCACAGTGGAGCACTAAATGATTTAATAGCCATATGACTGGCTGGAATAAAAAAGCCGCTGCCGTCTTCGGCTCCAATACTTAACCAGCCGAGCGACTAATGTCTCAAATTAAGGGTTTCGTAATGTCTACTCGCGGCACCGACGTATGGCAGTTACAGCACTCACTATACGTCGTGTATGGCAGTTACACTGCGCGCTCTACCGCCGTGTATAGGGATTACACTATGCGTTCTACCGCCGTGTATAGGAATTACACTATGCGTTCTACCGCCGTGTACAGGAATTACACTACTCGCTCTACGGCCGTGTATAGGAATTACACTATGCGTTCTACCGCCGTGTACAGGAATTACACTACTCGCTCTACCGTCGTGTATAGGAATTACACTACGCGCTCTACCGCCGTGTAAATGAATTACACTATCATTTTTATATCGTAATTTCATTGTGTTTAATCTGCTACTATTATTATCTTATATAATTACATTTAATGCTCTAATGTTCGTTCGAATATGTCAACCTACATTTATCACGTCATCCGTTTGCAATTAATCTTTTCAATCAGAACAATTAATTGCAATTGTAGAAAAAATAAAGTGGTTATAAAAATACAAAGCTTTTGAATTTAAAAAAGCAGATATTTTAATGAGGACATTATTAAAAAGTTGTTTGGAAAAAACCTAATGTAAATTCTGGAGAGATAATTTTAAAAGCAATAATTTTGGTAACACTTTTGCTTCCAAACAGATAGCTCGCAAGAATTTTTTCCTGTTGCGACAAAAAAACCCACAATATGTTTACTTTCTTCACGCTTAGGTCACAGCGGTACCCTAGCCTAGACCCAGCCGAGCGGCAAATGTCTCAAATTAAAGGGTTCATAATGACGTGTTGTAAAACTATCTTAACTGATCGTTACGCGATTATTTCTTATTACTGATAAACGTGGCGACGTATGACTGAGTATGGGTATGACTAAGTTGCCGTGTTGTAATTCGCAAACAATATTTGTCGTTTATAATCAGATTTTTTGTTTTTACCGCAGCAATCATGTTCAATAGAAATCTCGTATAAATTAACTTGTTTGCAATTACCCGTACTAATTGCTGTTTCCATTACTTAAATATGGAAGTAAGGAAATTCAGGTAAGTAAGGAAATACTACGTTAAGTATGAATTTTAAAATCTTACAGACGCATTTATAGCTTAACTAACTTTATTGTTTAACGTAAGAACAAAAAACAAACACATAAACACATACACACGCAGACACACACACACACACACACACACACACACACACACACACACACAAACGCACACACGCACATCTCTCCCTCGCTTTTCGCCCACATACAACAC
>DWEH01000061.1:0-15987 GCA_018245815.1 Apyrrothrix aesculapus | reverse complement strand
GCATTGTATATATTACTTCTGAAGAACAACAACACAAACATATTTGCGATACAACTCTCTATTCAGCAACAAACGAGAAAATACTTTCACATCATTACGCAACAAGTTTCCCGCCAATCTTCAATGGAGCGTTTCGCGCCATTTTCTCGCACGAATTTACGCGGCTCGTTCGCCGAGTGCGCTCGGCCCGTGTTGTTGGTTTAGGGGCTCGTTAAATTCGTTTCGGTCGGATTATACGTGCTCTTGGCTCGCGTAAACATGCGGGTGTATGCGTAAACACTATGGCCTTGAGGTTCGTGCGCGTGCTCCCAGCGTAGCCGCGACGTTTCTGTTCAAACAACTCACAAATACTTATCACCGAGTCGCTTTATTATCAATCTTTTATCACGTTCGGTCTAATATGCGGTACGCACAAATGTGGGCTAAGTTTGTAAATGATAATGTTCGTGTGGCGTCCGTACGATACCATGTGCTTCTTCGATTGCAATAATATCATAGTAATATCTACAATCGTTAACAGTGAACAATAATTAAATTTATCATTATACAATATTTATCAGTCTATAAGCAAGCTGATGACAATCTTCAGTGGATTGCAATGATAATGGATATATTATAATTTTTTATAATGACACGCTGTTTTCATTTTACTTCAATTTATATGAGAACAGTTCATGGTTAATTACATATGTAATAACTTATAAATTCTTTTTGTTCACATGTAATAAAGCATGTTGGTGCATCTTCCAAAATGAATGATTATATTATAATTTCGAGTTCCGAATGCCAAGTTAACATAACGACAGAGTTCGCGAGAAATGTATTGGGTAGTCGAAGTGCGGTTATTTCGGTCGACCTAAATATCTGCGCGGGCGCAAACAACGCTTCACCTCTTTCTGAATAAGTTTTCGTGTTTACGAACACCAGCAGATATCATCACCTATTATCATTAATAGTATATATTCATATTACTAACCTAATGTGTCGTCTTTTCGTCTTATTTTTAGCATAGAAACCTTTAGTGAGAAGGTACACATATTTAACATTATGCAGCAATGTACAAAATCTAATTTGTCTCTGGTAAACAATAGGAATTGAGGCAACAATGTAACTTGGCAGCTGTTTAACTCGAAACAATATGCACCGAATGCAGTGCACGCTCTTAGAAGGCAGCGTTTGATGGACACGCATCCGTCTCGTCTCCTACACGGCTGGAATCCTTGATGGATCGAGGAAAAAAATATATAAAAGCTAGGACTAATCGACAAGAAATGCGAAGGGCCCGTTTCGAGAACCGTCAAATTGGTTTTTTTGAGTCACGCTTCCTCGGGGACCAATTCGGTGTTGTTAGAGCGTCATTTTCGTCATTCCTTTGAAGGAGGCCGCTGCACGCCAGGAAACAACATGCGCTGCGTGAATAGATAATTCTGGAGGCTGTCGCTATGGAAACATCGTAAAGGAGCTCTGTTTACGCTTTTTACAATCCTCGACGCATGCGTCTCTAAAAAACCCATTATGTCGAAGTAAATTGCCTCGACTCCGGCAAAAATTACTGCACTTACGTTACTTCGTGTTTATTGTTAAAGAACGTGCCGTACAAAGGGTTCGTGCGGAGAGAAAAGTGTTTCCTTGCGCACAAATGTTGTCCAAATGTTGTTGCCCGGAGCCCATGGGAATGACGTAAGGCCGCGGGTCACGATCCGAAAGGATCCAGTAAAATCGTGGTCATCATTACGGCGTCATTGCACGAACATCCTGAGCTCGCCTTTACAAATTGAAAATTCCATCTTCGGGAATGTAAATTACAGGGATAACGATTCCATGAGATGATAATTTCTAAATAAGTAACTTTTTTCTTTATCTAAAAAGAAATACACAATGTTATTTCAAGCATAATACTGTTAATGTAAAAAAAAATTGATTCAAATGACGATAGACGGTGCCCACGCGCTGGTCGAAATCGAAACTCGTAAATATCAGAAAACTTTACATACAGACAATCGGCAATCCGCGAAACATTTCTAATGAACGATCGCGAGACTGGTTCTGGCGTGGTGTGTGAAGCGGACGCCAAACTGTAGCCACACAGACATGTCTTAACTTGATCGAGCGCGTCCCGGCCCGTGATCGCAACACGTAATCTTACGTATCTATAGATATAGTGTTTATGGGACGCGAGGGGGGATGTTGGAAAAAACGGACGCGGATTTGTTAGGCGTGGGCGGCGACTTCGCCCGCGACAAAACAGGTTAGTAACTCGCTGCCCTAGCGCACACCACACCGACTTACTTTTTATTTGGTTCGTTATAACAGGGCTGCAAAATCAATCCTGCAATACCACACGTCCGAGACAGGTTGGCGATTTTTGGTTGATGCAGAAAAATGTTCAGCCAGTGACATAACCAAATACATTAACCCCTGAGAATGCACATATTGAAATATAAAACGTTTCAAAAACATGATATTGGTGTACAATTCGATATCCAGTTGCACAATAAGACCCCATTGAGGTGTGCACAGGAAACCAATTTGTTATAACAGCGGCGACTGGAGATCGCGAAGCGGGGAATGCCGCTCGCTAGCATTGTAAGTACGAACCAGTTCCCAAATATCTAGGTCAAGTGAAAGGCGATTCGATGTCAAAATCACTGTTCGTTCCGGACACGCACTGCAATGCCATACATCTAAATAAATATCTATTAACAAAAAATTTAACCACTTCATACATACATTATAATCGAACTCCAGATAAGTATCTAAATAATTGAAGTAAATATATTTACGAGCATATGGGAAATATATTGATGGGCAACCCTAACAGAGGTCTAGTGTACAATTGGATGATAAAAAGTAACAAAAACGAATCCCCCGCGTATCCGTATACCAAATACGTATATATAATATAGCTGTTTGAGCTCCGGCTACTGGTTTTAAGACATGGCAGCCTAAACAAATAAGTGACATGCAGCCAGGTAGCACATTGTATCCCGCTCTTAACATTTGTTCAATATTATCTGATATAGTTTATTTAAATTGCGGTCAACGTCGGCGTTTTTTATCTCTGTCGACTGGATGATAGGGCCGCCCTTATTTTAAGATGTTTTATTATGACACAGGGTGGAGCGTGCGTGACGGATGTATCGCCGACAACTTCCTCGACGTGACGTATGGAAAAAACGGCTTATGTAAACCTTATAAGTTTTTGTGTGTAAGACATTTCAGTATTTAATAAAACCGTTCAACATAAGTGTGCTCGAGGGAATTGATGTGATGATTTGAGAGAGCTTATTTTTATCGACCTGGTCGCAAATGACGTCACCAAGCAAAATGTTTTTTTTCTGTCACGTTTTTTAATTTTAGAACAATTTCTAAATGATACGGAACGCAGTTACCCAGTGCTTGGTAAATGCGTTTAACTAACCGACCAACTTTAACTCAGTAGTTAAAGTTGGTCGGTGCCGGATTGTTTCACAACGTTGTGGATTACATAAGCACCATTTGTCGTAACTTTCCATTTAACTGAATGTGATTTATATGACTTTTATTAAAAATTACACAAACTCAACCTCCGTTTAATACGAAAAAAAGACGTTTTAATAGATTTTAAAATAGTTATTTTAACAGTAAACAATTTTGCTTTAACGAGTTTGAACAGAACGTTGCTCTGGGAAACCATTTTATTAGAATTTATTAATGGTTTTTAAATTGCTACCTTACAACGTGCGATAAGATTTAAAGTCAGGTAATTCAGCGAAGTCTAGACCGAATTCTTGGTTGGGTGCTGTAATTATTAAGATGTAATCATCTAAACAGGATGTCGTAAATTGGTTGATGTGCACAACATTCGTTCCCGAGTTTAAGCATTGAATTAGGGACATGTTTTTTGCTTCCAAATATTTTTTCGGTGCGTTACGTAGCGAGTGGATGGTAGTGAGAAATTACTGACCGTTGACGTTGTTCATTAGAGCCATATGATGTTTTTCTGGCGTTTCATTTATCACCAAAATAAAGTTCAAATTTCGTTAACAAACAATATTGTAAAGTAAATACCGTGGTGCCATAGTGGGCAGCCGTGTGAAAGTCATACTAAAGTTAACAGTGAAATGTCAATGTCAACATCGCGTAGCTGTTTAAATATTTTCGCTTGAGCCTAGTTTTTCGCGTGCAGTTGACAAAAACCTTATTCGTGTGATTGATAGGTCCCCGATAAAGTGGGTTTGGGGCTTGTCACTCGATATCTACGTGTTCAGGTGTTTGCTTATGATTGAAATTGCAATGTCAAGATCAAGTAAACTCGATGCGGAACGTTTTAGCGATTACGTATGTACTCGTATGTGCAAACTGTCATTTTTGGTTAATTATTGATTAAATACAATTTGATAATGACGAGACTTTATTTGCATTATATAAAAGTTAGTTAACTAAAATAAAAAAAATTGTGACATATATAGTTCCAATATGTTGCAAGTACTATTTAATGCTCGTTGCAAAAGATCAGAGCAAATACGTCGCAAAGCAAGCAACGGCTAGCGTGCTTAGCAACAAGACCCTAGACACTGCAGAATAGAAACTGGTGTCGGTGCACACGTAATTGTGAAAGTAAGTGAGAAGGAAGGCATTGTTGCGTGTCCGGCTGGTAGCTGCACTGGTGACTGTCTTATGTTTATACGCGGCACGTAAGCCGCGCGAGGGAAATAGCTTGATCGAGCCGCTCGGCTGAACACAAACCGCAAGCTCAGTACATTTCCCCGTGCCGCGACCTCTATCAAATCGTTAACTTAAGGTCGCGCCTTTCACCTCCGCGGTTATCACGTAAAAAGTGTACCGTGCCGTATATGTGGAATATTGTTGCCGTGACATAATACGGGCTCGCTATGGAGCCGTGACACACAGACATGTAAGAATTGCAACCTCGTTCAATGAAACCGACCTCGATGGACAGCAAGAATCGATTACTGATGCGAAAGGTACTAGCTGATTAAGTACAGGATCGAAACACTTATTACAGACCATTTCGTGTCAAAATCTGCAGTGGACATAAGCACGGGCGAAGTTCAACGCACTGACGTCCATTTTGAAATTATTCATGCGACCCTCGTGATGGACTGTGGTACGCCGTAGGTGTGCCAAGCTACCTTAGGCAATCAGCCACTAAAACACCTAATCTCAGTCTGCCATTCTTTTCTCTCTAACGTCCCAATGAACGCGAAGTAGATACTTGAATTGTTCGTGCCTTTGAATTATTTATTAGTTGACGATTGGTATTTACAAGAGTCAAGTGAGTGGCTTGTATGCATCAGATAAAGCCAGGTATATTTCTGTCAGTTGTATCGCAATCTTATAATTGTTGTGGGTCAACTTTCTCTGTTGAATTTGTAAAGAACGAGGTGAGCTGTGTTAAAAGCAATTTGCCAGTTTTTGTCCGAGTGGATATCCCGGGGAAATGATGTTGCGTAAAGAATTTTTTAATCACGCATCCGTCACACGCATGTATCTAAGCGATCCTGCGGGTGTCGCTGAAGCCAAGGGCGTTAACCCCCCGCGAGCGTTGACTCAGTCTAGGCAGGTGAGGTAGGGTGGACAACAAAACGAGCTCGGTGGTTGTGATCTAGCTAAGATTCTATTTCACGAGGAAACTGCGGCGATCCACTCTGGTTACCTGGAAATCGATACATCGACGCATATCGATTTCCAAGTAACACTGTGCTCAAAGTAGTAATATCTAAGTTGAATAGCTATTTAAAATATTTGCTGAGTTATATACGAGAAGAGAAAAATTAAGGCGGTGTTAAAGAAAACCATTTCTATAGTGAAATAACAATACAACACAACAATTAATTTGAAACAAAGAAAATGTTGCATTAACGCGTGAGGCAGTAAATTAAACATTTAAAAATACTCCGTTCCTCGAATGAATTACTAAAGCGTTGCTTAGCCAGGATAAGAATTTCATCTGATCGGTGAATACTGGGGCTGTATAGAGGACTCTAATGAATGGCTAATAAAGCACACCCGGGGCGCGGCTACATCAAAAGCTGGTTTAGCCGCATGCGCCCGCGCATCCAGAGGCGATCAAAGCGCCGACATTATCGGCCACTTGAACCATCATCGATGGCCCGCTCATTTACAACCAGCTACCGTTCGCTATCTTCCGATCTACATTATACGCTACATGTGCTCCCCGATAACACTAGCCGGCTTTTAGGAAAGTGTTTTTATTTATTACCACCTCGTAGGATTATTCTTGTATTTCTAAACGTTTTCGATCCTTTTAAAAACGTCAGATAAGAGCCCAATGGGAAGCTTTATAGGAATTGTTGAGAAATATTACTATTGAGTTGCGTTATTTGTAACAGTAATTAATACACATGTTAGCATTCTATACCATGGAGGATATAAATCTGATTGATAATAGTCGCAAACTAAATTACGTAGTGTCGATATTAACAAATTGTACCAGACGCTTCTGAAATCGAAGAGCGCATCAATGCGATCGTAACCGCATCCTCACTTTATGTCAACCATAAACGTAAATCAAATTTGCAGCCGCTACCAAGACACGCGGCCACTTGCCGGGAACAATAATATTATTGGCTCGATCGATCATCTCGCCTGGTTAGCTCCGAAGATTGAAACTATGATTGACTTATGATCATATTCTAGATAAGAATTGTGAGTGCATCAAATCGAGATTCGTCGTTGTAAATTGTCCATCAATTTGGATGAGTCTAAAATAAAAAGAGATGAAAAAAATAACAACAAGAAGGATAAATTATAGCTGGACTACGATCGTTAAAAATTAAGGTCCAACACGCAAGTCCGTTCCCATGATAGTTAATATTCAAATTGTGTTGAAACTGGAGCCGTAATAGCACCATAAATTGGAAACACAAAGAAATCGATAATACTAGAAGACGCGTAACGGTCGAAACGGTAGCTAAATAACTTTAAAGAACAATATCGCTATTGTGTATACGTCATTGTTCTGAGATGTCCACTATTGTTGACAACAATCGAAAACAAACTCGTTCGAGGATATTGGTCCATTGTGGAAGCAAACATCGGTTTCATCAATGGCGAACACGGCGTAGCTCTTTGTGAGATGTGACCTAAGGTTACTGAGAACGACCTCTGGCCCAAGTTTGGGAGCGCGGCTACTAGATATCTCCTCTCGCATTATCCATTACAATGGACCAAAAGGACGAGATCACAAGGGGCGAAGCTGCTAAGTATTACACGAACAATGAACACAAAGACCGGTGTATGTTTACCCATGAATATGTGGAATATAATAACACAATGGCCGGTGCTATGCTAATAAGATGCATAGCAGGTTCACAACCACTATTCACGAGATAAGCTACGTGTATAACGAATTCGCGTCTCAAGTTAAATCGTGCATGTGCGGACCCATGGACTCCACGGTGTAATCCCGTTTTTATGTGCTCTATTTAGACGTTTCTGCTAACAGTAATAGTGCACTATTGTTAAGTAAATTAATAAAATTATATTCACCGGTCCACTTTGTATTCTGTGTCAGTGGTCATTCGGACTGTAGACAATGCACAATGAGCGTATGCATTACATTCCCAAGTAGTATTTGTTTGCGAGTTCGCTTGCTGTACCCATTTGATAGAACTGAAGACTGTTCGCAGTATATTCCCAATGTGTATATGTGATGTTTATAAAACGTGACCGCGTTGCGAGACATGTGAGTGGCGACATTTGGCAGATGTAGCTATTTGGGCAATTATAATCGGTGTAGTGGTTTAGAAGTCCGGAGCATATGTGCACACATCTGGCCTGGATTAGCCACTCTCTCTCGGCCTGCTGAGTGCATCTCGCGTTACGCGCTCGCCTTGCTAGCTCAGTTCCTTCGTAGCATTACGGACACTGTGTCATTTAAAAAAACCGCGCCTCCATTTTTTACGGCCTCTTGACTTTTGAAGCAAGAAGTGCTAAAGATTACAGTTTATCTGGAGTGCGCGGTAAAAGCTCGCAAGCATTTATGTTTCGTAATGGGAATGTTTAACTATGCCGACGCTGTGCCATTTGCCACATTTCTATGCAGTCTACTTAAGATACCATTCGGGCCAAGTTTTTAAGGTCGAAGCGCCAGGGAGACCGTATAAAAAACATTAAGTTTGTATCGTTAGTAATGCTACAAAAAATTACGTCTTTTCTTAAAACAATTTGTAAAATTTTTCATAACATCATTTTGAACCGCTACGGTAAACTATTAGTACGGTCAAAAAATTTTAATCTGATATTAACGTGGAAGGTGGGAGTGCACGCAGGACCACCCAGTGGGAAGTGGTCTATTTCATTAACCCTGTCTCAAAAAGTCAAAATCGTGGTCACGGTTATTCCAAAAAACCAGATTCATAACATTACTAGAGGCTAATTAATAAATTTTAGTGTGGCATACTTGCCAATGGGAACGCATTGAAATAAATAAATAAAAAACCGTTTAAATCACCAATAAAACGGGACAATGCACTGAGAGCGAAATAATAAAAGCGTTCTGCCACAAGATGATTTTTAACATAAATATTAATTTTACGACATTATTATGCTGGGTACGTACGATGCGTAAATATATATAATTTTTTTTACTAACGAGCTTTTACGAGCTGACCGCTCGTTCGGTTTGGACAAATTCCACGTTTTAAAACGTGTGAAAGTAAAACATTGAAAGGGTGTGCTTTTGACACTAGCAATAAAAGCATAATGCGTGCGCGCTGACCGGCGGGGTCGCGTCGTAAAAACGATTGGTCAAGCATTGACGGATCGTACGTATGATTATGTTCTTAGAAAGGAATTCATGAATATAGGTCAGCGATGTCTTGGGAAAGGAAATCGCGTAGAATAGGTTACGAAGCGACGGTTATATTTTATACAATATTAAAATTTCCTGACATTAATAATAATTTTTTTAATGGTTCAATTTACAAAAATATTAAGTACATATATTTCGTGATTACAGTCATATAAATATAGAAGATAGTCAACGAAGCCGGAACAGAAATTCATATAGACGCATAGAAAGCAAGTAGCCATCCACTTGTATAACTGTAAAAGCCTCGGTACATAGCTTCACGTTTAGCGTACATTTGCACGTGTGCTGCTCATCAATTAATAACGGATCGATTTGTTTTGTTGTCTCTGCATCTGTTTTATTGTTTGCACCATTAAATATTTATGGCGACGTAAGAATTTTAATGGTTTTAGACTGTATTTTGATTTATTGCACTTTTAACACGTTTTAGTGTTGTATGCTTTTGTTATTTCATAATCTTACATTTTAAGTGGAGCGTTGAAAGGTTCGTTTTGGTTTTGAACCGACGCCATATTAAGAATCATTTAAGCATAAAATTGGTGCTGTCGCCGCTTGCATAAAAATCCACTTAACACAAAGGAAGTCATCAATACTCTGATTTTATCGAGTAACTGATATTGAATGTTTATTTTTTCTTTTAAACTGTTTATAATTAATCTGTACACTAGGTTGTTGATATGAAGATGTGTATCAGAGACTATCGCCCGTGGGAACCACCGCGTGGCTGAAAAGTGAACAGACATGTTTCGCATGCATATACAAATATTGAGTGGACCGAACTATGAATTTCAATTATATCTATAATACAAGATTATTTCTATAATACGTTACTTACAAAAACGTTACTAATCTATACTAAAAATAGGACAATTATTAAATATGCAAATTTATATTGAATATAAACAGAAAATTAATAAGCAAAATCTAGACGTTATATTACACTGGCAATTTGAACGTTTAATCAATATTCCACTTACATTATCCTGTTAATTCTGTTATATATAAAGACAACCGGAAAACCAAAGCTGACCGTAGGAATAAATCCTTTCAGAATATGCACTGATTTTCTATTGGTTTATACATACGTCTAGTAATAAACCTACATTTACAGTAAATACATTCGCCATTTATGGTTATATGAGATCAAGAGAAAATCATTGTATCATGAAACAATCAGTTACGAGAGACTGGTGGCAAGAAATCAAACAATAAAAACAAAGGGTCCGTTCCCAGCCGTGGGACTATGCAGATCAAATGTATAGAATACATTAACGCACCGAGCTCGACTCGCGACAATCAAAACATTGTGAGCCATAAAGGCGAAAAGAAATCATTCCGCCCCGATTGATCTCAAAACAGCGCACAATTGCAGGGATTACTGCAGTTGTAATTATAGCCACATTTACATAAGACAAAGATTGTAACGAATTTATTGTAATGACCACATGTGGCTTTTGAGAATTTAAACGGTATCCAACCGGACTTTTTCAGTTTTGATTCGTTTTACAACAACACAAAAGGTGTAAAACTTAATAATTAAGATGCAATTTTTTTGCCATACTTCTCATCTTGGAAAGCTTTATTAAATTTTAAATTACAATTACGTTCTATTTAATATTTTGAATATACAACTATGCTATTTAGCAAACATCTACCATTAGTCTGCATTCTGAAGTTCCGTTTGCTATCGCTTTTAAATTAAAAAAAAAGGTTTATAAGGTTTTTTGTTTTTGTGTTTTATAACACACTGGCAAACTATTTCTTCATGTTACAATGGCCAATACATTTGGATGTCTATGTGACAAAACGCCTAGTCTTCTATTAGTCAGACGCTTTGCTTTCAATTAAGTTAAAAAATATCGCGTTTCTTAAAGATACTTTTTAGAATGTAAAACACACGGAATATGATATAAAACGATGAAACATAATGTCTTAAAATTTTAAGAAATTTTGCATTGATAGTATCGTTGGCAGTCGGCATGCGATCAAGGAATGCATGCATAAAAAAATTCTTAAAGAACTCAAGCGTCGATAATCGGATTGTTCCAATGCTCGCGATAAGGCTATCCGAGCATGGTTTATGGGTTATAAATCGTCAAGGTTGTTCGTGCCGATAATAGTTACCATGCGATGATTATGGAGGTAAAAGTATTAATTCGATTGTTATGGCTTGTTCTATAAGGCTCGTGGCTCGCTCACTGCGGTGTTGTTTTGTTTTGTGAGTACAATAACTTGAATAGTGAAGAATTTTTATTTGCATTGTTGTTCGTCGTGATTAGGAATAGGTTTAACGGCAACAGTGTGGTATTGGTCGACATTTTTCGGATTATATTTATTTACAAAATATTCTATAATTTACAGCTTATGATTTTAAGCTTCTTATCTCATTGACTGCCTCGTTGGCCGGGCGCTTGCAAGCACGATTGCTGAGCGAGAGGTCATGGGTTTGACTCCCAATAGGCTACTATTGGATTTTTGTAATTTGAAATTCCTATTAGTTGCTCGAAGTCTGCATCTGTGCGGGGTGTATGGCAAAAAGCCTACGTCTTATTCTATAGTGGGACGTAAGCATAACTGGTGACTAGTATGTACTACACTCCTCTGCCTACACCTTCAGGGAGATACAAACGTGATATTAAGTTTTTCTTCTAATCAAAATTTTGCTAGCTCTATTCATCATTTTTATAAGCTTCATGCAATCAGATACTGCCGGTTCCAACAGCTATAGTGCACGTAAATATATACGCTATTTCATATATGACTACGCACATTTATAACACATACAGTAAAAAAGTATGGATTGTTAAGACTATAACCATTAAGATTTTCACCCAAGATTTCATACGTAATTATCCATTGTACTAACACTTAATCTTATGTTGCAGAAAAATATGTAGGAACTCATAAAAGTCAGTAAGAAAAATATTCTAAAATGCATATTGTAATAATACAAGAACACCTTTATTAATTTAATTTTAAAATGTTCTCAGTTAAGTAATGGTATTATTTATTGTCAAATATGACGTCATTTTGTCCCATGAAAAGTCCTAGTTCTGTGACATTAAATATGATGACAAAATCGGTGAGCGTGTCATAGTTCGGTTCCCACCAATTAGAACCCCAAATTCTTTGTCGCAGGGGAGGGTTGAGGGAATTTAATTAAATAGTCAAAATAATAGAGTGAATTAGTATGGGAACTGATTTACTTGATAAGAGCAGGGTTGTTGTGAAATCTGTGTAACTTAAAAATTAATAGCGCGGAATGTAGATCCTAAGATTTGCTTAATTTAAAAATTTATATGCAGATATGAAAAGTCCCCTTTGAAAAGGATACTATAATGAGTAATGAGTGGAATTTTTTTTTCTTCTTATAAATGCATAGTAATTAATAAATTGTTATCCAAAATATGAAATTCACATTAAAATATTTCAATATGCAAAAAAATTTTCAAATTTAAAACATTGAAAAACAGATTATTATAATCTAAATGCTTGGAATGTTTACTGCAAGCTACGTATTTGTTGTTTCATACGTAGGGAACATATCGCGAAGCGTAACATACTGTGAGGCGCTCGGAAGTAAAAACAAACAATGGAAAGACAAACAAATCCGGGCGCTCTATTTTTAATAACATTGTTGAGGGTAAACGCACATTGTGACATATTTATAATTGTAAAATATTTACTCCCAGTATTATACATGTTGTATGTTTTTCACACTTTGAAATGCCTTAATCTTCCCATTCTGATATGTATGAGCCCCGTGACCAACATACCATCACGCCTGTGGCAACGTACTACCAGGTTTTATTTGTTCTGTTTTACGTCTCGTGGAATAAGGAGTGAACTATTGCCATGTAAATTTCAAGTAGAAAATCCAATAATCCTACCCGTGACCAACAGTGGATTAATGAAAGGACTGATAATAATGATAATAGTATTGAAGTAGTTTAGGTGTGTTTACAACAAATAGAAATGGCAATTCACCGATCATCTCTAATTCTATATATGAAGATGGAAAATCAACTCACGCTTATCAATTTAGGCGAGTCTTCAATCGAAAGTGACAGATAAAGCTGTCATAGACAAGCGTGTCAATTTATCAAAGAAAAAACATTTTTTTATGTTATTATTTTTAACTTGGTATAAAAAATATGATTTTTAATATCAAACAGATTTGAACAAAGAAGTCGTAATATTAAATTATGTCACAATACACATGCTTATCTCGAGACAACTTAAGATAATTTTCAGTCATAGCTGGTATATGTAAATTTATATTCTGAAACGAATGTTGCTTATGAGTAATATGAGAAAGTAATCTGATATTTTTTGTAATCTGCTGCTTTTGCAGAATTGTTGTTAGTCTTTGTTTCGTAATATTAAGCAGTGTTAAAGCTTAATTTTTGATACTGATTTCACAATTGATTACTATTGTTATTGTATCATCGCGCCAGATCCCTTATATGGTAGGCAGAGAGCACCGAGTGTCAAATATCTCTATCCTTATAGACATGACGTGGTTTTTTACTATTTGCAATTGATTTTGTTGGAATTGTGTGCAACTGGTCTCCTCTCATTTTCTCGATGCTTTTGTTACCAGCGGTACCAAAATAATTAAATATCTAAAATCGCATGACCGGCTTAACCCGTCAATGTGGAGAATGTTAATATTGCATTTACGTCAGCGGGCGCGTAAACAGTGCAAGCGGATTTAACAATGCACCGACCCGCCCACGCTTCTCCCGATGACAGGTAAAATAAACAAATTGAGAAGATTAATGCCGGATTTCACCAGAATTGAAGAACAAAAGATCTCTGTCATTACCGTCCGGAAACTTGAGAAGATTATGGTTTACGGTTATCAATTTATTTAAGACTCATATATTTAAATTGCCGGCCTTGAAATCCAATGGTAACTTTAAAGAGTCATCTTCAATTTCTTGGGACATATAACAGTTCGTGAAATGTAGGAGTACCACGCTCCGCTGCTTACCTCTTCGGGGAAATACAGGCGTGACGTTATATTATGTTAAAGACAGCGCTACAAATTGATTAGGCTACATTAAATACCTTTCGAAATCAGATAAGGAACTACGCTGTCATTCTTGATGGATAATAATTTCCGACAGGCCATCAAGAATTCGCATAGAGATATTTTCAGACGCATTTTATCCGTGGATAAGATTAAAATCTAGTTCAAATATATCCAATTGTGGACATATGATCGACTTATCAATTTTGATTGTGATGAAACTCGTCGAGTGCCATATCTGTGTGTTGTACAATTGTGGTACAATTGAGCTTGCCTGAAAAAAGTAGTGACAATACTGTTTATACTGTTCAGATATAGGGAATTTTTTGATCAAATAATTAAAAGTTTAGAATATTTAATTCAATATTTTGACTTTCATTAAACTTTCCCATCAGCCTACACTACGACTACAAACCGGTACATAGAAATCACGCAACATTAAGCCCTCGGTAACTGCTTCATTTTTAGTGATCTTTCTTGAGTAACGTATATATTTTAAGAAATTTAAATAATTTCCTGTACACTTGTTTTATTAAATTCTAGTAAATACAACCTGCAGACTGCCTCGTTGGTCGAGTGGTTGCAAGCGCGACTGCCGATCGAGAGGTCCTGGGTTCAAATCCCGGGTCCAGTACTATTGGATTTTTCTAAAAATTAGAATTTCCTCTGCCTACCTCTTCGGGAATTACAGGCGTGATGTTATGTTAACGTTAACGTTACAACATCATACTCGGCAATACGTTTCTTCGTTTTATTATAATCATTAAAGTAATTTAGATGACTGCCTCGTTGGTCGAGTCGTTGCAAGCGAGGGCGCTAATCGGGAGGTTTTGGGTTAGATTCCTGGCCGGATACTATGGGATTTTTTTAACATAGATTTTCTAGTTGAAATGTCTACCAGTCTACGTTGTTACGTTAATTTTGATGAGTTCATATCTAATATATATGATAATATTCTCATCTTGTTTTATTTTAATACGAAATCTTTTCTTTAAAATAATATTAAATTCACTATCGATTCTTCAAAATAATGTACTATATTACATTAAAACAACATCTAGGATAATTACGTAAGGGTTAAGATAAATAATTTGAGTGAGGATTGGGGTGAGATTGTGTTCCAAAATTTCTCACGTTATTTGCTCCAAACCGGATCAGCCAAGTACTATTAAATGAGATATAAAGAATTTCAGCCCTATATGAAAGTCACATAACCGAGCAGACGTATAACTTCAGTAAACCTAAAACTAATTATGCTATGCAACAATGATGCTATCTATGCTATTAGAACCCCCTAAAGCAGAGTAGAAAACGATGCTACCCCAATTAGTTTGCAACTTAGAATGAGTCTTGTACTAATGTTATTTACTTCTTTCATTCCTGAACATTTATTTCGAAATTTCAAAGCAACGTGCTCCTTAATATTTAGATATTCGTGCAGCTTGGCTCCACCAGTTATTAGCCCGTATTTTTCGCCCAGGGACTTCATTAAGGTCGAATGCAGAAGGGATTGGCGATTCATTAATTAAAAGGGCTTTCGAATATTTATCGGCAAAGTAGACGAATCGTCTCGGCTGTAAGTTTTCAATTGATACTCGTGGAAATTGAATCGGCCTAGTTGGCAGCCCTACTTTGTTGATGGATTGACTGTTTGTGATTTATATGCGAAACTCATTTACGTGATTATATTTAAATTACGACCAGAGCTATTGTTACTTTAATTATTTCAACCGACATTTATTTCTATTGAGAATTTGGACAGATTACTGTTTTATAAACGTTTTGAGACTGAATTGTATGTGTTGTCTATAAGAAAATCAAACCAAATGTCGGTTACGGTGCTTAGGATACAGCGTATATTTGTATTAAATGTACCTTACGCTCAAAAACTTGGCTTTTAAGTTGTATTTACTCAAACTTTATGTACTTTGTTAAGGTTATCTATGTATAATAAATTCATAAGCACAATTTATAAAAAGCTTTATATATATATAAACAGAGACAGAGATAGATACAGAAAACGATAGATAAACAATTAATGTAACATCACGCCTGTAATCTCCGAAGAGGTAGGCAGAGGAGTGTAATACACTCTCACGTTTACGTCCTATTA
>DWEH01000060.1:0-15992 GCA_018245815.1 Apyrrothrix aesculapus | reverse complement strand
CAACCAACACGACCAACGAGGCAGTCATAAAAATATTATAAACATAAAAAATATATATTGTATTCCATAACAGTAAGACGACTACGTGACCATACAATTGTAAAGTTTCCTTCGTAACACGAAGACTTGTATATTAATAGGAGCACAATTTTCCATACCTTAAAAGAAATCGCCAATAATTATAATACAAACAATAATAATGTTGGATAATAAAAGAGACGTTTTTGCCTCGCGCACGGAGGCATTCAGGTGGGACAGTGTGAATTGTTATGTTGATAATACTTACGTCATTGTCGTTTTAAGCATTCGCCAAGTTCAAGGCGACGTACTGTTTGGAAATTCCTACCGCTTCAATGGTGATACTTGTCGTTATGTTTAGTAATATTTTCCTTATTGTGTGTACTCTTTCATTGAGCGGTTATGAATCGGGTGCCCTTGTAATAAATGTTATGATCAATTTCACAACTTTGCTCTACTTTTCGATATGGCTCACTGTCCGATTACATTTTACTGCTATCATTACAACAGGTAGGGGATAATTCAGTGTATTCGTCTGAATTGTTTTCGTTTTGGTATAAATTGAAAAAAATTACAACTAACAAATACACGATTAGACTGGGCAGTAGATCGCATCGATACATTTGGTAACTAGCACAACTCTTTGCAATTTCCCGTTTTGCGACAGCGATTCATTGGCGGCTCAGTTTTTATAGCAACAAGTGGTGATTTTGTAAAGTTGACGCGCCAAACAGGTACGAGCGTGTTGTCGTCATGCTTGTCACTTTTATACGCCGTATGTACACAGATGGAGGGGCCGACGCTTCGTCTATTTACGAACATATCCCATCCTGTATGTTGCAAGAGCACCTGACTCACCTCGTTCACGTACTTGCAACATCACTTCACTTCCACAAGGGATTTGCTTAAGTCTCTCTCAACTGAAAAATGCGGCTTTTGCACCGTGACGACTTTTCTCTATTTTTGTTTTTTGCTTTTCCTCGTTTTGTATTGCCTTGCGTATTATCATTTGTCCTTTCTGCGAGTGCTCTGAAAGTTTTGTTTGGTGCCAGGCGGATGTGAGTATGCATCTTTCATGATTATTGTTTAAAACAAAAATTATGACAATCTATAAGCGTAAAATTAATCGCGCTATTATCAGCACATCGGATAAACTAAGAAATAAGGGGTAGCGCTAGCTGTAATATGTCAACAAACTGTTCGTGAACATTTGTAGATTGTACGATTTGAGAGATAAAGAATACCGAGCTGTAATCGGACATTGATAAGTGTACACGGTTACCGTTTGAACATTCCGTGCTAACTGTAAATCGTATGCAGCGGCTGAAGTTTCTCGGCCGTTTCTTAAGCTTCTTACCGCTGCTTACATTCATCATTGCTGCAGATAACAATCTGGGCGGTATTTCTGCAGGCGTGAGAAACAAAGACAACTGCTATATCGCGCGCCACACTTCGTGACTAGTTCGCGTCTAAACTGCCTTCGTTTCATTTATCTCCTCAATAATGTACCCATTACGTGAAATAGATGTACGGGAGCCGGGATTTATTCATGAGTTCTGTCGATGTTCGTGAATGTTGCAATTTAGATCATCGTCATTAGAATGTCTCCAAATAATCCGTTCGCCATTCGTCTATTCGAAACACATAATATATTTAGTACAATGCTATTTTTTGAATTGTCGACATGTTCTTGCTAAAGATGGATTTCCTGCAAGTCAATTAAAGCTTCCAAGTAGGCATTTAAGAACACAAAGTCGGTTCATCTCTATTGAGACATCACTCTCTACAGTTCGCAGCCAATAAAAGCAACTCTCTCGGTCAGTGCACGCTTGAATCACATTGCTTGCTCAACTACTCCCGTTTATATCTCCAGGAACATTGATTAGTAGCAGAAATAGTAAGTGTTAACGTAACGCAGTGTGTGTGTGTATGTGTGTGTGTGTGTGTGTTTAAAAAAACTCGATTGTGTAATTTACTCTTTAACATAATATCTTAAACTGTATTAAAATGTTAAAATATACCGAGTTATGTCACCGCTTATCGTCCACACTTATCACTTGTAGGTCAACTAATACTGTTGCGTTAGTTAAAATTAAATAGTCATTTTGTTTGAACAAAATTTCTTTTGAATAATCATTATGTTATAACAATATTTCTTTAACCTTATTTTCTTAGGTATTTCCAGTGTATAAAGTAAGTGTACATTGTTAGTAACTATTGTTCAATTGCTCGATAACAATTCTACTCGAGGAGTAATCCACTCTTCATCTGTACGTGCCAGCTCACGACTGTAAACAACTTCATCGTACTGATCTCCTTAATCAATGGAACGAGAAATTTCTTCGGAACTGATGATATTATCGTCCATCACTGTGATATCTTTATTTTTCGAAACGATCTCTTGATATAGGCACTCGAAACTATCAAGTTACATTTTGTGATTATCATCCTACGCTTAGTTGCTATTTCATTCATACGGTATCTCTATTTGGTCTGATGTCTACTTGTCTTTATGACTGTATAATTGTGGTAGGGTCAGCCTTTCGCGCTAATTAAGACAACTCATCATGATACTTCACAATTAGCATGCAAGTCGTCGCTCGCTACATGCCACTGTCGTAACGGGTCGGAGCATAATTCTTAGCGATAGATCACGGTTATCTTTACATTAATACGACTTATAATAACTACAATTTCAGTTGACAATTTCAAATCGACAATTAATATTTATTAGCAAAAAAATATATCACTCTCGGTGCTCTCTGCCTACCCCGTTAGGACATAACAAGACGATATAGTAATAATACAGATTCGCAACTATAAACAAAACCTCTTTAATGAACTGCAACAATTTACATAATTTTAAGCCACGTTGCTTATGGTCGTGATGTGTTGAAATACTTAGGGTTTTCAAGTTCAGTTGCACCACTGCTGTTATTTTATAGACCTTAGCTTCATCAATTGACAATAACCATTTACAAAGTTACTTGACTTTGGTTGTTTACGTTAGTGTCCTATTCACTTTCGGATGAGCATCCATCAACTCTGAGGCGCAAGTGACACTTGTGATTAGCATGCAGGCCGCGGTGTACGTGCGCTCATTACCAGCCGTCATTGTATCGCGCAACGTGGCCTGAGTGTGGAGCGCACAGGCTACGGTGTCGGGCGCTAAGGGCGGCGTCGATTATCGCTTTGAATTATTCAAATGGCTCCGATACTGTTATCCTTTGGTGATTCAGTCGCGAACGATCCCGTTTAATAGTTTAATTGAGCCGTTAAATTTGTTTCATTCACTATGTTTCTATAGATTTGTGAACTGCTGTAATATATATTCATTTATTGGATTTTGTTAGTTTCGATTCTCTATACATTTGTATAAATCTATGAATTGCTTTTTTTTATTTGATTTGGTTGGTTTTGATTCACTTTGCATTTTTATAAATTTAGAAACCACTGTATATTATTTTAATTGCTTTAGGTTCTTTTGATTTTCCGTGTATTTATGTAAATCTATTAACTGTTATATTTGTTTATTTCATTAATGATTTTAAACATTGAATTGCTCAAGGTTTATACATATGTACAATTGGACCGCAACTTAAAAAAACCTTAGTCCATTAAAATTGATGTATGGATTGTACAAACTGTTCCATTGTTCGCTAATTGAATGTACAATAATAATTATTGACGGCTTTTATCGCAACAGTTTAATGTATTTCATTGCTCAGCACCCGTCTTCCATACGAAACAATACGTGATAAATTTCGCGGTAACCAATACGTAATAAACAATCCCTCAAGTGCAACAGGGCACCACATATCATTTACAACTATGGCGAGGCGGCGTTTCGTGCTCTCTTTAAATAACCAAAGGCCATTTTTAGTCGCGAAGGACCCATATATGGCCCGTTCGGTCCTTATTATCATTTGCCTGGCTATACAAATTATCATTTATCTGTTTGCACAACGATGGTTTATTATTGTTATTACGGTTGGAACAGCATTGTCTACACATGTGCATGAGTCATGCGATTCTCGTGAAATTTATTCTCAACCTCGTGTACATAATAGTTACATTCCTTTAAAGATATGTATTTTAGATTGAGATTCGATAAGTCATATCTTGTGGCGAATCGTCGTTGAGTCATGTAAGAGTATCTAGGTCCAGTTGTATATACATTGACATGTATGTATCGAGTGGCAAGTAGAGCGTTAGTTAGGATCGCGGCAGTCGCAAAGCCGCCAACTCGGTCGAAGCGATTATTTTCGTTCACTGTTACTGGATCATACACTTAATCTATTGACCAAAACGTGTGTCGCAAACCTACATTGTAATTGCGGTATAGTTCAATTCAATATGCACATGTACAGGAAAATACTGATGTTAAAAATATAACTACTGAGGGGAATTATGGACCGATATTAGTTTTAACGAATTGGCATATCACAAGGTATGTAATATCCACATAAGTCAATTATAAACACGCTTTTTAAAGGAGATGAAGTGGTTTTACAAATTAGTTGTTACCACTAACCTGGATGGTGTAGCTTGTTCTTGAAAATTGGCTCTGACGTAGGCCTCAATGGCAGCTGAATCATGCTGATGAATTCTTAAAAACTTGCGACATTAAGAAGTAAACTATCCGACCTACTCGAAATTGGTCAAAGGCACCTGGTCTCCTAGAATCTGAGATAATCGTTTCTTAGTAATAAAGATGCAATCGGCCCTCACACTTTTTAGGCAGAAGCACCAATGGTTTAATAGCAATCGCTTGGCGATTAAAATTCGTGTAGCGGCGTTACTCGGTCATTATCTGTTAATTTCTCTTAATAAACTCAAATTTACTTAACTAGCTAATTGACGTAGAGAATTGCATCTGGCCTGCAACATTGCCCATTGCACTAATTGACAGGCAACCATCGGCCCGAGTTGGAAACAAACCGCGCAATTGTCCTTAATTGACTAATTAGTCTATCTATCGGTCAAGAAAGTAGGATATCGTACGACGCATGATTAATCTCCACGTGTTAAATAATTGACTAATTTCAATCACTCTTAGTCACATGTAGTTCTCTTTTTGAATTATAAACGGTTTACCGCTGTTATGAAACACGACAACATATTGGGACCCCTGATATTACCAATGTCTCAACACTACGAAGTCCATGTGGACCGCGTAACATTAGGCGGGGTTTTTGTCTATATGCCGTTATTTATTACATAAAAAAAGAAACAACATATATAACAATTCAAAATATAAACGAATAAATCTTCATATTGTAGCAGATAATATGAGCTTACTTGTTAATGGAATATTTAGACTATATTAAAGTAGTTTTAGATTCTAACTAGAATCTAACCAAAATTTTATGTAACTCACTATGCAAAAGTAGGTACTCAAAATTGTTAATATATGTAAGATATCGTGGTTAGCTGATATATTTATGTAGATAAACAGTTAACGCTGTTTTGTACAACGTACATCATAACAACACACATCGCTACCACGTATCAACTTGAACTTGACCAAATGAGCAAAGTCAAACTTAAAATCGACGCGGTCACGATTGGTCGCGATGCGTTCTCGTTAATAAAACGAATAAATAATGGCCTTACTCGTATTGCAATTACATCATCTTTGCAAATTGACTCGCACACAATCACACATAGGTAGGTAGAGTCGCGTCCGTTCAGTGCCGGTGTTGTCTTAACGTGGCTTGTAAACAGCGATTACACCATTCGCATGTGATATTTTGTAACTTGGAAGTACCGAACTCTTTTTCTCTTTCTCTCTATGTTTTTGTAACTTGGAAGTGCCCAACTTTTTTTCTCTTCCTATCTGTGTTTTTGTAACTTGGAAGTGCCCAACTTTTTTTCTCTTCCTATCTGTGTTTTTGTAACTTGGAAGTACCCAACTCTTTTTATCTTCCTCTGTGTTTTTGTAACTTGGAAGTACCCAACTCTTTTTCTCTTTCTCTCTGTGTTTTTGTAACTTGAAAATAACTTTGATTCTCTGATTTTATAACATCGAAGGAAATCGGTTTCGCTGAAATAGTAATTATTTAGGTAGTCGCAAGAACGAAGTCACTAAAGACTAATTTTCTGCAATGATATTTATTTGTTTTGACTTTCCTTCGGTAAAAACCTGTGTATTGGTTTTAACCATTATGTAGATTAATCTACATGCTATCACACATTCCAACTTTAAATAGAATAACGGCTATATTATTAGTAAAAGCTTATTCAAATGAGTATGAATTTGATTTTTATTGAAACCTGACATTAATAAATACCGGTATTGCAAATATGGATAGATTATTCGCCTGCAGGAGAATTATCAGGAACTGAAATAGGTTAGTCGCCCCCGCTCGACATATAAATTACCGACGCTGATGTCATATCATACGTATGTTATTTTACCTGTCGGCCACATTTGTTAATCCCCTGTTTCACACAATATTATCAAGTCGCTTATCTGTCTGTGTTTTGAAACAACAACAGTTTTTTTATATCATTAAACGAATTTAAGCCACGTCCTTGTTAATATCAGTATATTGTAATTTTTTATTTCGTGTCATTTTGACTGATTCACTCAATTGTCCAACTCTTGTTTTTCGTTTATGACAAATGTCTTCTTTAGCATAACAATGCGACTCGTTATCTGGCCAACGAGTAAAAAATGCGAGTTGTCGTGTCAAATTAGTCCTTGTTGTAACAATTGCGTCAATTATATCTTCATATTGTCACAAAATGGAAATGTCATATATTGTAAAAGGGTTGACTATTTACATTACATTATGTACATTATGAAATACCTCTTATTATAACATCATTCTTGGAACTCTTATGTACAATAAGGCAACATCACAAAATGGAAAGGGGTTTCCTCTCAGAACGAGAAAGGTTAAGGCCATATCTGCCACGCTGGCCAAATGCGAGTTGAGAAGAGACTAGTGTCCAACAGAAGAACGATAAAAGGATTGATGATGGATGAAGATGATGCCAGTGATAGCTCAGTGGTTTGAAATTCAGTCTCTCTCTCCTCGAGCCCGGGTCAAATCCTGGCGTGCACCTCTTTACAAAATGTGCGTTTTAAGATTAAATATCACTTGCTATAAATAACGATGAAGGAAAACATCGTGAGGAAACCTGCACACCTTAGAGTTCTTAAAAAACAGTTTTCTAAGGCGTGTTAAGTCAGCCAACCCGCACTTGGCCAGCGTGGTAGACTATGGCCTTAACCCTCTCATTCTGAGAGGAGACCCGTGACCTGCAGTGGAACGATAAAAAGGGTCAGGAGAGAAGATGATGTTAAAAATGGTAAAATTTTAATAAAGATCAATTTGGCGCTTGTCTGTTTACTCGATGTATAACAAACAAGCTGACTTAATACACGTGACGCGTGTGACGTGTGCTACTTTGTTGAAAATTATAATACTGAATGGCATATTACCTAGGCAATAGAATAAATGGTACCTGTGAAACGCAAAAGATTCACGCTCACACCATTATAAAGTAATGTTCTCGAATGTAATTTTATATACAACTTCTCGACCTTTGGCATTAGTATGCCACCAAGCATCGAGAGCTAGTGTTGTTACAAAACCGACGGTTGATGGTACCGTAACAAGCTTGTGTGTGTACAATGATTAAGTTAAAAATAATGAGAAAGTACCAGTTGAAATTCTGTATTATCACACTCAATGTATATTGCATAGTAACAACCTTTCAATGAATGACATAGCAACTTAGACTGCGACTCGCGCAGTGAATGTGACGGGGCTCATACTTCCGCATAACATAGTTTAGTTTGATTATTTATTATAGTCTTTTTTACATTGTAATTTGAACACATACAAACCGGACCATTACCGATTTTACTTTCCCAAGTTATTATTATGTGATGTATTATATTGTCCTAATGATGATCAGATTTCTAGCGATGACCAGCTTTTACTAGCGTAGTTAGTGATATTTGCACTGAAATGTTTTAAATATTCTTTTATTGTAACAGGTAGCATAGCGAATATTGAACGTTCCGAAAAACTTTCTTTCGCATAAAAATCTCTCTAAAGTACTTTCAGATCTACTAGCAGACACCATGCACCTAAAAAGTAAAATGCACATCGAAAACGGTGACTTTCTTCCGCGTTTTCTTCGTGTTGCGAGTCGGTGGCATAGCGAGCGCTGGTAATAATGGCTTATTGGTCATCGCTATAACTTTAAATGTTACTAGAATGTTCGTTAGGATAATGGTTGTCATAATTCAAATAAACTGCAGTATGGCTGAGCCAAGTACTTTCCCTGTCGGTGAAATAAATAACTCTCGTCATGGGTATACATACTATATTTGTTCTAATTTTAATTTTTTGAACATTATCTATCACCTTTCACAGTTGTACGTTATTATAATTAATAAGTAAAAGTTTTAGGCGATAGGTACTAATTTTTTCCGATACGCAAATTAGTTACAAGTGACATACATACATTGAGAATGCTGTCGACATAATTCGCGGAAGTACTTTTCTTTGCGTCCAGCGCTGCCCATTGTTCATCGTCAATTTCTGTGACAAGGTGTGGAATATGTTTACCTTTCTTTTTATGGAAATCGTCACATAAAACGGTACTTCCGTCACTCCGTCGGTACTTCCTTTCGCACATATCTTACCATTATTGTCGCGCAAATGTTTAAAATTTTCCAAAACCAAACCGACAATAAGTGAGGTTAATATGTACAATACTAGATTAAATACCAGGTTTGAAAGCTGAATGTAAGCTGGAACTAATAAATTTTTTGACCATGGTTCTCTTTTTTCCGGTACTTCCGTTCGGACACGCCGTTTCATTACTGTTGCATAAATGTCTATATTTTTCAAAAGCATGTTAAGAATAAGTGAGATTAAATACCAACATTATTAGATAGCTCCAAAGCAAAATGCAAGCTGGAGCTTGTGACTTTCTTCCGCGTTACTTGTAACATAGCGGTGGGCGGCTATGCCACTATAGGGAGTGCTGGCGATGAGCCTTTACATCATAGTTATGATCGCTGAGCCCACGCGCGCCAGCGAGGCCGCTGCGCAGTTGTCGCGATGATTAATCGGGGCCCGGCGATCAGTGCCGGACACACGCCACCGCCAGCCGCCAGCGTGTCCAACGTAACATTGTGATTTCTTTTCCACCCGCCCAATTTATGTAAGTGTAACTTAGAAAAAATGTTGATCTCATTTCTTCGTATTTGCATTTTTTTATGATGTAACACACATAGCCGTACTGTTTCGAAGTGCGTTTTATTGCTTTTATTTTATTTTATCAACGCTAGACTTTACGACATCGTGTCAATAAACTGGTATTTTTTTACTAACCTTATTAGTTAATCGTGAACTAAAACGTTCTTTATTTTGTTAGTAGGTATCAAAATAGAACTGCAAATTTCTTGCGTGATTCATAAAGATTTGACGTTTCAGGCTTCCGTAACTTTGCTATTGTGTTTAGAAATATTCAATATTCTTTGTTGTTGGCTGCAGATATAATTTTTCACAATACTGTTATAATTATAACTAACATCGATACTACTGATTTCACGATATGTTCATAACTGTTCCACTATATTTCCCTATAAATTAAAACTCAGAAAACATTTGTTCACATTTCAAATGTTTTGCGTACATTGATTACTCATTTTAACAATAGAGAATACGTGCGTATTTTACAAGCGATGGAATCATGCAATGCATTGTTACACCGTAGATATGGATTGTATTCATAAATGATCTTCTAAAGAGATCGTAGTAACTACATCAACCATCTTGACATTCTGTCATGTTTCCATACCTCAGTAGCGTGTATGATCATGATTATATCATCCTCAGCTTGTATCACATCTGATATTTCAAACAGGCTTCTTTTAGTGTCGCAAAACATTTTATCTTGTTCAATTTGCTCTCATCATACATTCTTGTACCCGTACATTATATGTTATAGTCTTGTATTGCTCTCGTTTTACATTCTCGTGTAATGCGTACCCGTTTTTGTGAGCATGTACATTTATATTTTTTTTCTGTATTAGTGTCCGCTTTACGTGTATTTATTTCTGTTGTCGTAGACGGCAGTTCCTCGGACACACTGAGAAAGCTGAGCGACGACTCGTCAAGAAAACATTTATCAGGTAAGTTTCATCTTTTACGTCGGCAAACAAATGATAAGGAACATCGTTTGCTATATTTCGCATGTTATGTTTAAATTGTGAGCGAGCATGAACGTGCTTTTACATCGCCCGTATCTCCACACAACCATCCCGGCACTGCATTTCGTATTTGTATATATCTGTATCCAGTAATCGATTTTCACATTTTCACCCCCTGTATCATGCTTCTGCACGTGGAGCAGATTTGATAGAAGCCGAAGAGGACGAGGTCAGCAACAGCCTGCCGGACAGACGCCGATCGTTTCGCAAGGCATCTAGTAAGTCATGCATAAACCACAATACGCACATCATGTAAATACCAAACTGTAAGTTAAATCCATACATTTAGTAAAATTATGATTTACAAGCGGCATAACACCTTGCAAAGATGTTAGTATTACTTGTGATTCAAGTGCCTTTTTCGCTTTAGACAGTTTGCACATGCAGGTGCAGGAACGCTTACTAGATTCGTGACGTAACAACATCGCATGCCGCGAACTTGGTGATGGAATGAAAAGCATTTGCATACTAAACTGGCCACTACTATCTACGCGAGGATCAAAACGCTGTATCAAAGATAAATAAAGTAACAACCAGTACACATAACACAAGACAAACAGTTACAATAAATCAAATAGCAAACCCAGCATGATGTTGATGTTGTCCAAAGGAATGCATTTAATGACCTAAAACACTAATGAATATATGATTAATTGTTTCAAAGCAAATTGTAAACTCCAACTAACAAATTCTATAGAAAAATTTTGTAATACGAATTACTATTTATGTAAATATCAATCCATACATTTTTGGACGCTTTTGTTCGTCCGATGATGGGAGGACGCGACCCACGCGTATCCGTTTCCATTAAAACTTGTGTTGTCAATTAATAATATTGTCTCGAGAACATCATAATCACAGCAACAGAATTTATCGTTTGTCACATCCGGTAACAAAATCAATAAACATTTCCCTTACAAAGATCTTTTAAGTTGCGAAAATGACGTCATGAGATTTACATTTATACACTTGGTGTGAAGCTCAAATGTCCAGATCATTAAACAAGTCAACACGCATGCGTGTTTGTGTGTGTGCCGGTTAGTGCAATGCAAGTAGTGGTTAATCCATGTGTGTGTGTCAATGTGTGTGTGGCAGTCGGCAGTACGTTGAGCGGCATCTCGATGGAGGCGCTTTGGGAGAAGCACGCGCGCCGCCTCAGCGAGGCCGGCCTGAGACGGTCTTCAGGTAAGGCATGTTGTGCACCGTGACAGTACTCTAAGAGATTTCACGACAAAAGGACCAAACTACCTTTCGTAATATTAAACATTTTGATTTCATTACATTAGATAATTGACGCTTGAAGGAAGAATTTATTAGGCGCTAAAGTAAAACTATAATTAAAAATATCTTTTACAGATTTTATTACGACTTAAGAAACACGCTTTTTTGGCTTATGGCAAATACGATTTGATAGGCTGTAAAAAGTTATGCGCGTTGTTTCATGATACAGCTATCAATCGTGTTAATAAAACGTTCAGCCGACTGATTGGCCTCGTAAAGACAATATATAATACGCAATCGGGAAGCGCGGTCGTGATTGTCGTGGAATTCTTGTGCAAAAACGTTGTGTGTTTCACTGTTATCGTGATCGCTTGCAAGTCATGCATCCTGTATGTTGCCTCACATATCAGCTTTAGAGCTATTTGTATTGTCGTATGTTTGTTTAGCTATCGTTGGTGTTCATGCTGTTTTGTGCTTGACTCCTCAGGTGGTTGCTATGCACTTTACATTGTTAGTTGAAACTGTTCCGATATCGATCCTTGCATCGGTAAAGTCAAATGCAGTTTGTTTCTTTGTTACCGAAGCGAAAGTTAATGTATTTCTACAGTAACGTAACAATATGCAAACCGGAATGCAAATGGCCTCTTGGTGGCCAATGCACTTGCATACGGCTGTATTCAAGTCTCGCACATCGTGAAATATGTGTTAAGAATAGGAATAGAGATTGAAACGAAGATATACATATTCAGTAGACAGTAAATTAGTCCTTCTATAGAATGTCACTTTCTTCAGGTGTCGTTTTCTCTTACACGTAACATTGTTATGCATCTTATGTGTATATTTATTATTATTATTAATCTATTTTACTATTTTGCAGATCACAGTGTTGTGTTGACGGAAGATACGGATAGCTTTATTATCGGTGAACGTGTTTGGGTGGGAGGGACAAAGCCCGGACAGATAGCTTACATCGGAGAAACACAATTCGCTCCTGGTGAATGGGCAGGCATTGTTCTTGATGAACCTATTGGTAATAAATCGTACTCCAAACAATACATTACATGAGTAAGTAATGCGTAAATGCAAGAGGAAAAATACTATGACTGTTTCCAGGTAAAAATGATGGTTCAGTGGCGGGGGTGCGGTATTTCCAATGCCCGGAAAAGCGGGGCGTGTTTTCTCGACTAACGCGATTAACCCGTGAGCCCATTATCTCCCACGCCCCTCACGATGCCTCGCCAGTTTCCGACGCTGGCAGCGTGTTCGAACGGCCACCCTCCGGCAGCGCCCGACCAAGGCGTACTCTTTCTCCAAACGGTAGCGTTCGCAGTATTGTCAGCAGTAAGATGAGTAAGTGTTCAAATTACACAGAAAATGATCTTTAGTCTTGGATAAACGTAGTAGAGAAATAAAATACCGAAAATGTATTACACTTTATTGAACATTTTAGATGCTTCTATTTCAACAACCACCAACGGTGAACTCCGAATGGGTGACCGTGTCATTGTTTCGAGTAGCCGGGGTAGTAAGGCGGGTACGCTGCGCTACGTTGGCGTCACAGAATTCGCATCCGGTGTTTGGGCTGGCGTAGAACTGGACGACCCACTTGGGAAAAACGATGGCTCCGTAGATGGGAAGAGGTATAATGACTGCTCTTTGTCTTTGGTCCGACATCCAGCACTAAGATACTAATGAATGAGAATATGTCGTTACCTCTGAGAAAGTCACTCTTTTCTTTTTATGCGGTTTGTGATGAAGTCTCAAAAACTTTCAGATATTTCGAGTGTGCACCTCGCTTTGGCCTGTTCGCCCCAATCTCGAAGGTGTCCCGTTCTCCATCGAACCGCAAGCCGGGCGCGTGTGCGATCCACAGCAACGGACGCGCGACACCGCTCCGCCGGTCAAATTCGCGCGAATCACTGACATCCTTGGGCACATCGATCGCATCGTCCCGCGTGGGGGTGAGACTCGGGGTGACGTCGCTGGGTGCTCAGGTAGGCTAGCCCCGCGCGCGCTCGGCCGAGCCCCGTCCACAGCGATCTCCACCACCCGTGCGACCGCACCGCAGCGCGCCCAGCCTGCTGGACAAAACTTTACTCGTCAAACACGTCGAGTACGACCGCTGCGCCATCATCGCTCTGCCGCCGCCGAAGGTCTACTACGATATCATATTTCGAAACACGAAAAAAGACGCAATGATTCCTTGTCAATTAAACGAGAAGCTTCCAAAGTCATGGAGATGTTCTGAGAGCGTGCTGAGCTTTGATACGCGGTCAGAGCGATCGCGGCGCAGCGTGTCGAGCGGCAGCAGCGGGACGGTGTCCCGGCCGCGGTCGGTCGGCAGCGAGGTGGTGCGCTGGGGGGGTCGGCCGGGGGCCGTGACGAGGGCCAGCCGGGGCCCAGCTACGGACGTGTTTGTGGATTTACCGCCATCGCGCACTCACTTCTCGGGCTTCGGGAAAAGCTACCATTTCTCTTGCGTGTCGCCCTTTCAGTTCACTTACCCATATGTCGTATACATTTAAGCTCCACAGTTCCTATTTAAGCCACATGCCATCAGTTTCCTTTTGACCGCCTTTTAGTATATCTACTACATATTTTTCTGGCTATATAATGAAAGTCCAATTAAAACGTTCCTGCACTGTCCACTGAAATTTAAAGAACGTTGCAAGACGTTCAATTTAGTGAGTAAGTCCGTTAGAAGGCTGTGATATTGTTGTCGAGCTTGAACTTGACAAAATTGCATTTCAATATTATACATAGGTCACCACAGTATACACGTTGTAAAAAACATTAATTTCATATAACTTTTTATAATGTTATCAGTCCGATTAATCGCAACATATTTTATAAACACGCTTATCGTCCTATTCTCGCTGAAATATTCTATTTAACTATATTTACACGTAATAATTACAGCAAAAATATACAATTTAATGCAAATAGATGACATTACGACAGACGTACACGCAAAAGTAATGGTAGGGTAAGTGTAGTGTTCGCTTATCGTTGCATGAGCAATTTTGAAAATTTTTGTTTGGTCTGTAGCTGGCACCCTTTGGTTTGGCCCTTGTGTTAATTAATTTATTTTTTATTTTATTAAATTTTAGTTGTCGATTTTACGTTTCATTCATTCGTTTACTTCGCTTAGCAGTTCCTTAACATGCATTTGAGTAGATATACCCATGTGCGTATGGTAAAACATCGTGACGATTCTTCACTTTCAAATTATCATATTTTCACATTTTTTTTCATACGCACAAACATTAGTTATCATGTCAGCTTACGAAGCTTGTGAGTTAATTTTAGTATCTGGAAATTTCCATTGGACTGCAATAAAACATGTTATTATTATATTTGCCTATTTTAATTTTTGTCTGTGATATTATTTTTAAGCTCACTCTCCAGATACATTATTGTTTAGTTAATCACTTTTATTATAATTTCAACTACATGAAAGGTGGATAGTAAATACTATTTACAACTTTTTAGTTTTTATTATTTGATCTATATATTTGCCAAAGATAAATAATCGAATAATTTTAATATAGTCGTAATAGTGGTTTTTATTTATTTTTCCTTGTCGAACTTTGGTAACGGAAATGAGTGGACTTGTGTACCTATGAAGAATCATTAGGGACAATTTCATCATTCACTCAATTCATTCAATACTTTTCATACAAGCACCAACTGTTGTCTATTATTTTTATCCTCACTCGACTGGTCATGTGTTAAGTCGCAGTGCATGGCAGTGGTTTTTTTTAAACAATAATTTGCATTATTCAAATAACTATCGCACGGTGTACTAAAAATGCTGATACGAGTTATTTTATTTACGATCGTAGTCGTGTCTAACATATGTTGAATGTAAATCTTGCTCCTTTATAAATGCATTCAGCATTAATTGAGATCATTTTAGCGGCGTTACGACTTGGGATACGATTAATTAGCGAATTCGTATTCAGAAACGACCATTCGGTATTGTATTCACTTTATAGACTTTTTCGAATCGATTTCAACCGTTAATCGGTATACGAGACATGTTAGATTCAAGTCGCACTAGTTTTTCCCTTTAATATTTTTCACCTCGCTGTATTGAATTTTAATTAATGTGATCCAATGTGATCACTTTTATGGTAAATATTTCTTACAAGCACCTTTGCAATATCTTCCATATAGATTGCTTTTGATATCTTCACTATATTTGATCTGTGCTATCAACATTCGCTCATACACTCTCCACGAGCGCTTGTAATTCGAAAACAGTTGACATACGCCGCAGCCGTAAATGCGAGTAGTATCGCCATGGCAGTAGGTAGTTGTCAAATACAGTAGCCGTAATCGCAAGCCGTGTCCCCGTAGCACTAGTAATTCTCATATACGCAGCCGTAATGGCAAACCGGGTCGCCGTAGCACTAGTAGTTGTCGAATATGGCAGCCGTGTCGCCGTAGCACTAGTAGTTGTCAAATACGGCAGCCGTGTCGCCGTAGCACTAGTAGTTGTCAAATA
>DWEH01000059.1:0-16011 GCA_018245815.1 Apyrrothrix aesculapus | reverse complement strand
CTGCCGGTAGAGAGGGCCTGGGTTCTAATCCCGGGTCGGGTATTAATGGACTTTTCCAACTATATTTCTAAAATTTCTAGTAGTGGCTCGAAGTCAAGTAGAAGTACAAAAATTTGCATTTTGTGAAGTTGACGTAAAATTCAAATAACTAAAATCCTCATTAGATCTTTTCGACATTTATAAACATATTGGTTAACCGGCCGCGCCGGTCCAGCGCCAGCGTGCCAGAATGGCGCTTCAAACCTTCTCAATATAAGTGGTGACCCGTGTTCAAAAGTGGAACCATAAAAGGGTTGGTATTGTATTTTCTAATTATGGACATTAATTTGTTTATTCTAAAATTTATGTTGTAATCTACATAAATTATATTTAAGAACGAGAAATGCTTTATTAGCATGCAGGTGAAATTGTGTCGTAAACTTAATAATTCAGTAACGTACGATTTTAGTACAAGACGACAATTTAAGGCAAATGTCGTCATTATTCCGTATACGACTCTGCTAATTGACGTAGATATTATCGCGCTACCTGCTAATTATTGCACATTTTGAGTAATAATACGATATTTTTTACCAAAGGGTAAGGGTTAAGTATATACTTATATATTAATAGACTTACCACCTATTCAATATTGAGACGTAAATGTAACTGGCGAAACGTGGGAGTGTACTACACTCCTCTGCCTACCTCTTCGGGGATTACTGGCGTGATATTACGTTACGTTATTTACTTGATTGTTTTAATATTGCAATACTAGTTGAGCAAAATAAGGCGAAATTAGCGTATAATAAGAATTCTTAATTTAAACTAACAATAATCAGCACTCACTGTTTTTTTTTACTTACAGTTACTTAACTTTTGACATCTTTTCCGATCTGCGACCGCGTCACGTTCCCAAGCGATTCGGTGTATAAATATATGCTTTCATTTGAACAATTATAAACATGATTTCAGCCAGCTACAAAGATAAAATAGGCGTTAAGTTACGACTCAGTGAACGGTCGGGCGTTCCAAAGGCTTTCTACATTGCTTCTATTTCTACTTTGAAAGAAATAATTATAGAGAAAGCAATTAGTGCAGCCGTTCCATCGCGAAGAGGACTTTGTGGCATAACATTTTGTATCATGAATAGAACAGTGTCAGAAACACGCTACGATTATTTGTTTTTGTTTTAAAAGTCACATAAAAGAATAAACATATTGTCTGCTATTTATATCTGTGTAATCCGGTATTAGACATCTGGTATTCTATAGAATAGATAAAATGCCTATAACGTTCAGGCAAAGCGTGAATCATAATTTATTCGATACTTCGCCCAGGCAATCTCAAACGTTAAATTCAATACAATTTCATACGTCTAGCTGGCAATGTGTCAAAAAAATGTTTACTGGGTTAGTGAGAGAAGTACTTTTTTATTTTTTTCGCTATACAGTGTTTGCATTTTTGCGCTCCAGTATGAGGTATGACAGAGACGCTAAGACATTATAATGTGATTCTTTACAGACGTAACACTTTACATATAGAGTTCACAATTTAGAATCCACTCGATAACATTCTTCATATGTTCCCCAGTCACAACAATATCCCTATGTTAATTTTTCATATAAATGCAACTTATATCTACTTACTAATAATTACGTACTGTACATTCTTGAAATGGCTAAAGTATTGATGCTTAACAAACCAAATGTACATATATTTATCACCTTTTCCTCTATCGAATATTTTTTCTTCTGAAGAGAAGTAGAGTGAGTAAGTAGCGAAACATAGTTCCGATGTCCACAGGTGCACGAACCGACCACAGAATAAAAATAGTCGATGTTTATTTTAGCAGCTTAAACCCACTGAGTTTATTTAGGACGAAAGCTCAAACACTCGCCGGTTCCACTCGTTAGCGCGCTGATAAATCTCAACAAATTATTCAAAAAATATATACGTACATAGTAAACAATATCAAATTTTTATTTTTATAAGCACTGTGATTACGAGTGCTGAAAACCCAATTGAAATGTCGTTTTACAGATAAATTAATCCAAGACAAACTTTAAAGGCACTTTTTTAAATTTCACCCTAAATTATTTTAAAGATACAATGAATAATTAAAGAATTTAGTTAGATTCTACATTTCACATGTTCTTAACCCAGGTGCATACATTGGAGTAAGGTAACGGACCGGAGTTAGTCGCACACTACTGTACGAAATCAAGTTAACAACAAAGTCTCGATTCTTTCGCTCTATAGTAAATGGATTTTTATCCATAATGACCCCCAAAACTACACACAGCGGAGCTGACTTTTAAGATGCGTTCAAAGATAAAAAAAATCTTTAAAAGAGCATTATGTAATCAATAGCTACGAACCACGCAATACTCAGATAAAAATTAATAAATGTGAATTCCAAGGAAACATAAAATTAGATTCAGATTTATTTAAAACTACACACGTATAAAAGTACAGAAGTTCAGCTCGCGTACAAACAGATGTTCATTCGGAATGAAAACTTAGTGCATCACACAAGTTTGAACCTGAAAGCGCATCCAGCGCATTATATCTTTCGCAACGACCCCTCGGGCTGAACGTTAATGTTGCCGTATCGCTGTGAATTGTGTTCGTATATTTTATCTGTAGAGCATTTTTAAACGTGGTATCGTTTAAAAATGTGACCAGGCGGGGTGACGTTCTGCGAAGGCTGCAGACAGAAGCTGGATGCGGCAAGCCGAGGACATTGTGCGGTGGCGCTGTTTGGGGAGGCCTATGTCCAGCAGTGGACTGAAATAGACTGATAATGATGATGATGATAAAATATGTGGGGTATAGGAAATATTTTTGTTGCTTTATTTTCGATTATTAATATTATATCAATAATAATCATTTCCGTAGTTGACAAAGAACACCGAGTGTTTAACATCTCTATCCTTACAGACTTGTTTCTTCCACATTCATGACTCCCTTCTTACACGCACGCCGGTATCGGAGACACCTGACTCTCGTATCATCCAGCATCTGGCCTACTTGATCTTAGTAGCGCTTCGTTTTTTCTAACAGTTTATTCTTCATGTGCTTTTTATGGGTTAGCGTAAAAATCTCAGCATGCCACGTATATCAAAAACAATGTTTAAATTAAGGCTTTACTAGATATCAACCCTTTTTCATTGTTCTTTTATACTACGAACAGTGAACCTCTTACTTGTTTATACATTAAAGTACTCTTGTATATATAGCACATATTCGTATATATATGTACAGAATAGACCGCTATAGTTTCATAAATGTAAATGCTTCTTTAGTGCACTCCAGGTCAGATCCACTATGGATTCATTATTTAATCATACAGACCCCAACCATGTATTTACTTGGTATAAGCAATAAGCAAATTAATCGACACTTGATTATTTAAGTAGTCGTTTCAAAAATTATTTTCTTTCGAATTATCGTTTGTTACTCAACTGGCCTGTGCAGGTGTAACAAGCGACTTAGGCGAAGTAAGCGCCACCAAATATCAAACAGAAGAGAAATTGTTGAGAACAATCGATTCAGTGGTGGCAAGTTGTTAATCCACCCCGAAAAAGCATGTTCCGGTACGTATCGTAATCGTATTAGCCTGTGCACGCCTAGAATTTGATAAGGTATTAGTTAAATAAGTCCTTTCAAGTTTAAATGATACCAGCTATTAAACAAAACTAACATTACAGCTACTTAAGTAGCACTACAAATGTCTTAGAAAACGTGTAGTAACACAAAATTTGATTGTTTTATGCATTCGAGTACAAACTTAAAAGAAAACAACCAGATTATTAAACCATACAGACCTTGTAAAACAAATCTTAAACAATTTTCATATTTTTTTAATAATTTGACGTTAGCTTTACATAAATTTAATGCTAAGAGACATATTACGATCGAATGTAATAATACTACCCCTTTTAGATTGGCGATCTATGAATATGTCGTGGGAGGTAATAGAGGAGCCAGCGGCATTCAAATAGAACCAACGCGGCGGATGTTTTCAAATGGTAATGCCGGGAATTGTGAAATCTTATGTGTCTGGTAAATCCACGCCGCATTTTATTAAAATTATTTTTATACTCTGTCCAAAGTAAACGCAGATTTATATTTTTTAATGTCGGAACAATCAGATCTAAGCGCATGTACTTCGGATAAATCAGAGACGTCCTAAACGAAACCTAGGTCAAAAGTTCCTTTCATAGACGAGCAGATATGACGATTTCAATTAATGTAGAAGAGGCGATAGTAGGTTAGACCGTAACAGGTGGAAATTAAGCCTCTGCTTATCCGTATAAGAAATACGCTTGACTAAATGGATGTATGTATTTTTTGAACACTTGTGTTAATACTTTGACAATAGAATTCCATGTAACGTATGCAGTTATATTACATTTCTTTAAATTAATATTATTGGGTTTAGGTTAAAATTAACGGATATAAAGTAAGAATTCTGATATTATAAAGCACACTTTTATTGTTGGAAAAAAAACAGACAGAGCAGTATATCCAAGAACGCAGAACACAGATAATAAAAGCAACATAAGCGCCTCTAGTGGCAAGAAACAGAAAACATCTTGACATAATACAATTTATAACTTAACACTCCCACTTAAATTGTATTACAATTTTACCTATGCCTACAGTTTCGATATAATAAAAACTTAACCACACTTTGCCTTGCATTTGAACACAACATATTAATATTACTAGAGTATTTAACATACAATAAAACAGAACAGCCTATATGTTAAATACTTGATCTCTTATATAACTAAATTTACCAGAAGGTAAAGCCTTTGTTAGAAAGTCTGCAAATTGATTTGAGCTTTCTACGTATTTAATGTTAATGATATTTTGTTCTACCTTTTCTCTAATGAAATTATACTTTATATCTATGTGCTTTGTCCTTCTATGGTAAATAGGATTATGAATGAGCTTAATAGCACTCTGATTATCAATACATAAGGTCACCACCAACTGTGGTTCATGAATATCAATTAATAACTGTCTAAGCCATAAAATTTCTTTGGCAGCTTCACTTGCGGCCATATATTCAGATTCCGTAGTTGATAAAGCAACAGTATTTTGTTTTCTGCTAGCCCAAGTTACAGGTCCACCATTCATCATAAAAATGTAACCAGTATTTGATTTTCTAGAATCAATATCTGAAGCAAGATCGGAATCAGAATAGCCTATTAATTCACTATTACCATTGTAAGTAATACAAAGCTCTGTTGTCTTTATCAAATACCGAATAATTCTTTTAACAGCATTTACATGATCTCTACTAGGATTATTTAAATATCTACTAACAATGTTCAATGCATAAGAAATATCAGGTCTAGATACAGTTGATAAAAACATTAAGGCTCCCACTGCTTCCCTATAAGGAAAATCAATAACACACTTATTCATATTTTTCTTTAAAATAACATTATTATCAGCAGGGGTACTACATGGATTTGCTTCTGACATGTTAAACTTACTTATAATTTGCTCTATGTACTGTTTTTGACTTATAACAATTGATCCATTAATTTTCATTATCTCCATACCAACAAACATATTTAAATTCAACACTTTTATCTTAAAACTTTGTTCTAAATCCTTAATGATGTGCAATAAAGTATTATGACTTTTTGATAGTAACAATGCATCATCGACATACAAAATTTGGATAACTTTATGGTTATTAAAATTACCTATAAAAACACAATAGTCTGAGGGACACATTTTAAAACCATATGTTGTTAAAAAAGAGGAAAATTTCCTATTCCAACAGCGTGATGAGTGCTTTAACCCATATAAGGATTTTAGTAACTTACAGATCTTTCCTGGCTCAGCGTGAACTCCCTCAGGCACTTTCATATAGACATACTCCGATAACTCACCATACAAAAATGCAGTTTCAACATCAAATTGTTGTAGTTCATAATTTTCTCGAGCTGCAAGAGATAATATTATTCTTATGGAGTCATACCATGTAGTCGATGAAAATGTTTCTTTGTAATCAATATCTTTAGTTTGTGTAAAGCCTCGTGCACAGAGAAGAGCTTTGCGTCTTTCTATAGCACCATCTGAATTTGTCTTTACACAAAATACCCACTTAGAAGTCACTGTCTTCTCATTTTTTTTATCTATTAACTTCCATGTTTTATTTTCTTCTAGTGACTGTAATTCTTCCCTTATAGCTTCCTTCCATTTATCACCATTCTTACAATTTATAGCTTCTTCATATATGTAGTGGGTATATCATACTCAATAAAATTTGCTTTACCATTTCTGATTCTCCTGGGTCTCAGTGTAATATTTCTTCTGTTACATTCAGAAATCATTTGTGGAGGCTCATAACTCACATCATTGGGATCCTCTCCTGATTCTATACTTTCAAAACTAGACTTTGAAGAACTTTGCTGTTCTCCTGGTGAAGAAACTGGCACAGTTTGTGCTTCTTGACAGTTTTCTTTCTCATTGGTAATAGAAATGGAGGTGATATTTCTTCTTTGTATTGGTATGTTGTTCTCATTAAAGCGTACATTTCTACTCACTGTTATCTTCCCAGTTTTACTATCAAACATTCTATAATTTTCATTTTCATACCCCACTAGTATTAGTTTTACACTCTTTCTGTCTAGCTTTCTTCTTTGTTCATCAGGTACATGGACATAACCCTCTGAACCAAAAACTCTTATGTGTTCAAGGGCAGGCTTTTCTCCATTCCACACCTCATATGGAGATACATTTTTTGTTTGTGTAGAAGAACTTCTATTTAATAAATAGATTGAACAGTTTACTGCTTCAGCCCATAGATTTAATGAGACATCACGAGAGTACAACATAGACCTGGCGCTCTCCATTGTTGTTCGCATTTCTCTCTCGACTCTGCCATTTTGCTCAGGTGTGTATGGTGCTGTACATTCATGAGTGATCCCTTCATTTTCCAAATAAGTTTTAAATTCATGATTGATGTACTCACATCCATTGTCTGTATGCAATATACGAATGCCATGGCCAAATTTATTTTTAACAATTGCATTATACTTTTTAAAGTAATCAAATACATCACTCTTGTGCTTCATCATAAATACATGTCTATAACTGGTGGCTCCATCTTTAAATAAGACAAAATATCTTGCCGCTGATACTGATGTGTGTTCCATAGGGCCGCATACATCACTGTAGGCTAAGTCACCACCTTCACATTGTCCTTCACCAGATTTATGAAAGGGTAGACGGCTCTGTTTACCATAGTGACATGCCTCACACATAAAGTTATTATCATCAGTCAGGACACAGGAATTGCACCATTTTTGCTTATGTTTTGCACCTCTTTAATATTCAAATGTCCAAGACGCTCATGCCAGATTTTTAAACTTGATTGCACTAAATTACAATTTATTGGGACTTTAGGTTTAATATTTACTTCATAAAGGTTGTTTTCTTTCTTCAATGTTTCTCCTCGTGCTTACGTGACGCCGTTTATTAATACCGCAAATATGCTCAATATGCACCACCGCAGGCAACATCACCTGGCAACGTTGCTATTTGGTATTGTGAAGCACCAAGCACCTGCGTATCTGCATGGCAAGCTCGTTTGGGCTAAGGATCAACACCCTAAACATAAAATGAGGTCTTCAGCATTTAAACTTTGTTACCCTGCCTATACCGGTGCTGCTTTTAGGGGAAGTTTCAAATATTCGGCGACGAAATGCTGGAACAACCTGCCTCCACCAATCCGTCTGCTTGAGTCTGTGAGTAGTTTTAAGTTAAAATACAGAAACTATTTATTAAATATACAAAAGCAGAACTCCTAAAAACACGGTAACTTTGTGAACGTTTTTTGTTTTATTTTAAATTTGTTACTATCAATGTACTCCCATTGTCTTCTTTTTGTTTTATTTTGCCCTATTAATTGATGTATATAAAAAACTTTCAATTATTCTGGCAGGTCATATACTCTGTTTTATCTTTATCTAAGTTTGTGTCTTGTCCGTCCACTCTATCTAGATTTAGTTATATTGGCACAATGGATTTTGACCGACTGTGCGAGCTACCCCACCTGGTCGTAGGCCCTCACTGAAAAACAGCGCGGCGATTCTGCAATCGCCGCAAACGCTGAGGGAGTGCCCTTTTCGTAGGCATACTGCAGCACACTACTTCGATAAAACCTGCATCATTTCACATCTATTGACACATATGTACATATAATATTTATAAACAACTGTTGTAAATTTTTGTATACGTATGTGCTGCTATGTTCTACGAATAAAGCTTTCTTTCTTTTCTTTTCTTTCTTCTTTCTTCTTTCAATGCTGCAGTCACAACCACAAGATTGTCTTTCAATATTAAGGCTTCACTGTGTTTCTTAATAATAACATATCCTTTTCTTGTTGCCATACCTTCTGAAAACAAATTTCTGTGCAAATCTGGTACATAAAGTACATCCTCTATAATACTATGCTCCCACTTTCCATTCACACGTCTATTAATCAATACATTTCCATGACCTTTCACCACAAGTTCCTTCTTGTTTCCCAATCTCACAATTCTGTCAACATTATATGGGCCATATTCTTGTAATTCACAAAAGAAATCATGTGTGCATCATCAATAAGACATGTGTGCAGATGCACCACTGTCAAGAATCCATACATCTGTATCAGCTTCAGATTGTAAACACTTCTCCGCACTGAATGCTAGCATCTTTTGCTCTCGAGAGGAAACCCTCAGACTTCTTTGGGGCTCGACAATCCCTTGCAAAATGCCCTCTTTTGTTGCAATTATAACATATAAATCTATGCTGATTATGTTGGCCGGATGTAGAACTTTTGTTTTCATTTTGGGACTTGTTTTGCTTTCTAGTATGATTCACAGTTATTAAAGCACTCTCAGATTATTCTTCATTTGTTAAGCTTGCTTCCTCATCCAGTAACCTTGCTGTTAGTTTCTGTATAGTTTGTGCGTGTGGGTCTAATGATAACCATGCTTGACGCAGAGAGCGATATTTAGATGGTAATGTACTTAATATCTTGGTCATTATAGCTGTGTCACTTATCTTTTCACCACTTTCTTTTAATCGTTTAGCCAAATTCTCCACTTTGGAAACATGTTGTGCGATATTGTCAGTTGGTGACATTTTATATTGGTAAAACTTCTCATGCACGATCATTTTGTTGAGCTCTGATTTTTGTTCGTAAATCGATTCTAATTTTACCATCACTTCTTTTGCCGTTTCACAATTTTCAATTAGCGAGATTTGATTTAGCACCATAGATGAAGTTATTATGAACATAGCCATACCGTCGTTTTTCTCCCACTGGTTTGTATCACCCATTGTGGGTCTAGCTGCGTAGATATTCAAGCCTTTCGCTTTTAAGGCACATCTTATTTGGAACTTCCATTGCCTGAATTCCTTGCCATTAAACTTCTCAACTCTCATTGAATTTGAGACTTCCATGTTGAGGTAAGGTTGTAAAACCACGATGCCGGCAATTCGCAATTTAACTTGTACACGTATATTTACTTTGCTCTTTACTAAATTCGTTTTTTTGAACGTACCTGGGCCCATAAACTATTGGTTTTAGGTCTAAATTAACGGATATAAAGTAAGAATTCTGATATTATAACGCACACTTTCATTGTTGGAAAAAAACAGACAGAGCAGTATATCGAAGAACGCAGAACACAGATAATAAAAGCAACATAAGCGCCTCTAGTGGCAAGAAACAGAAAACATCTTGACATCATTGATAACTTGTAACTTACAATTTATAACTTAACAAGGGCTCAGTAGAAAAATAGGTTTATTAAGAGATCTGATTACCACCAATTTGGAAAATTGCTCGAGTGTCGAGGAATATGTTAATAAAATAATGTCAATAGCTCATAAGCTACGGAATATCAATTTTGTTGTTGGAGACGAGTGGCTTGGTACGTTGCTGCTCGCTGGCCTCCCTGATTACTACAAACCGATGATAATGGATTTAGAGAGCTCTGGTGTGAAAATTACTGCTGATTATGTAAAAACTAAGTTGTTACAAGAGGTTAAGGTATCAGATTCTGTTGCTTACTATGCCAAGTCATATGATAAACATAATATGTCAAAGTTAACACCGAAAAATTCACACACACAAGATAAAAGGCAACCTAAAGGCCACCTAAACTTACTTAGAAGGAAAAATGAGAAGACAACCATTTAACAATAGTGGCATGAGAACTTCTGAATTGCTCCATTTAATTCACTCCGATTTATGTGGTCCAATGGAGACAAGTTCTATTGGAGGTGCCCGATATTATATTACTTTCATAGATGATTACAGTAGGAACGTATCTGTCTATTTCATGAAAAACAAGTCTGAGTCTTTAGAAAAATTTAAAGAGTTTAAGAATTTTAACGAAAATGAAACTAATAAAAAAATGGAAATTTTGCGCTCAGACAACGAAAGGGAATATATAAATAATGAGTTTAAATTGTTTCTGTGTAAATCTGGTATCCAGCATCAAACAGGTAACCCATATACACTTCAACAAAATGGCATGGCAGAGAGAATGAATCGCACATTAGTAGAGAGGGCTAAATGCTTAATTTTGAATTCCAGATTACAAAATTTTTTTGGGATGAAGTAGTTTCAACAGCGGCTTTTATTATAAATCGTTCATCAACAAAAGCTTTGGATTACAAGACACCATATGAAATGTGGACAGGCAAAAACACAAATTTAAATAACATGAGAATTTTTGGTTGTCATGCAATGGTTCATGTGCCAAAAGAAAACAGACAAAAATGGGATTCAAAAGCCATTAAAATGATATTTGTGGGTTATTGTGACTATACTAAAGGCTATAGATTGTATGATGAGAGTAAAAAACAAATATACAACAGTAGAGATGTTGTTTTCTTGGAACACACAGTCAAAAATAATTGTGTTATTATGCCGCTTACTACTTTCCAACAGGAAACTACTCTTAAACAAGAATCTGATACTGATACTTTAGTAAATGAAAGTTCAGAAGAGGAACAATTGTTTGACGCTACCAGTGAACTATCAAATTCAGAATCAGGTAATGATCCAGATTACACACCGGAGACCTTTGAAGAAGAAGATCCTATGCCATTTAGAAATATAACTCTGAGGCCGAGGAACACCAAACCTAATACATATTTTTGTCATGAAGAGAAACCAACGGATTCATCAGTATTATTAAAGGAATCACAGACCGTGGAAGAAGCTCTTTCAGACGCAAAAGCAAAACACTGGAAAAATTCCATCAACAGTGAATAAGAATCACTTCTTCAGAATAACACATGGACGTTAGTAACTCTACCTGAAGACAAAAGAATAATCCCTTGCAAATGGGTTTATAAAATAAAAACGGATGCAAATGGTAAAGTTGAATTATACAAAGCTAGATTAGTCATTAAAGGTTTTATACAAAGGAAAGGAACTGAATATAATGAGATTTTTGCCCGGTAGTACGGCATACCTAAATAAGATATTTGTTTGTAATGGCTGTCAAAGAAAACTTATATATAGATCAAATGGATGCAGTTACAGCATTTTTGCAGGGAGACATAGACACTGAAATATATACAAACCAACCACCTGGCTATGAACATGGACAAGAAGTCTGCAGATTAAATAAGTCAATTTATGGCTTGAAACAGGCTAGTCGCCAGTGGAAATTAAAACTTACCCATGGTGTTTAAAAAGTTGGGATTGATAAGTATGTCTGTGGATCCATGTGTGTACTACAAAAATGATAATGGAAACATTCTGTTTATATTGATATATGTTGATGATTTATTAATTTTTTATAACAATGTAGAGAAAGGTGAAGAAATAAAACAACAACTTAAAAATAAATTTCATATGAAAACACTCGGACATGAGAATCATTTTATTTGTTGGAAAATAAGTAAAAATGTGTCCAGAGATCAAATTCATGTTGATCAGACTGCCTATATAGAAAAAATTCTACAAAGATTCAATATGACAGATTGTAATTCAGTTCATTCACCCTGTGATCTCAGTTCTAAATTGAGCAGTACAGGAGAGCAATATAATTATGTTCCCTTTCAGGAAGCAATTGGGAGTTTACTTTCCTTATCACAGGGAACAAGACCAGATATATGTTTTATAGTAAATAGATTGAGTAGCTTCAATAACAAACCAGAAAAACAACACTGCCTCGCAGTATAGAGTGCTGCGGTACATAAAGGGAACAAAGAATTGTAAATTAATATTTAGTCAAAACAAAGAAGAAAGAAGAGTGTTTGGCTACTGTGATTCAGATTGGGCTTCAGACATTAACAGCCGGAGGTCATGTTCTGGCCACACATTTCTGTTTCAGGGTGCTGCAGTCTCATGGTGTTCTAAACGTCAGAACACAGTTGCATTATCAACCATGGAGGCAGAATATATGGCACTGACTAATGCTACACAAGAGGCGATGTGGCTAAGGCATTTAGAGTCTGAACTATATTGGAGGGTTACCGTTGCACCTACTATAATTTATTGTGATAATCAAAGTGCAATCAAATTTGCAGGTATTGATTCTTACTGTGCTTGCAGCAAACATATTGATATAAGATATCATTTTCTTCGAGAAAGAGTTGCCGAAAAAGTAATTGAACTCTGCTATGTTGGGACTCAAGATATGGTTGCTGACATACTTACAAAACTAATTTCTCAAAAGAAGACAGAAGACTGTTCTGTGGCTTTGGGTTAGCAATTAAGAAGAGGATCTTGAAATTGATTAATTGCAACACTGTATTTTATACGCCATCTGACATTTAATACTTTTGATGTAATCTGACACTTCACTGTATGCCAGTTTTGTCTGAATAAAACGTTTGTTGCTCAGTTCACGTATTTAGTTAAAATAGTACTGGAATAACTTAAATTCCTTCGCAGGACAACAGGACCAACCAAATATTGATTATATTTAATAAATAAATGAGTTTTGATACATATTTATGTTTATTCTCTAAGCCAATATTAACCTCAGACTAACAGTTTTGTAGGTGCCTAATACTTTTGCTCGTGGCTGTAGTATATCCGGCCAAAGTATATGTTATATGTATATTATAGTAAATGCAAAACAGTGGAATTGATCTTGCTTTTTTTAAATTTTTGGTGGTTTATTGTTTAAAACTCTCTTATCTAAATTAATACATATAAGTATTAGTTCTTAGTTAAATGAAAGTAACGATTATTAAAAATTAAATTAGGTATAATAATAATAATTTTTCAGTGTTGAAAATCAGCATTATCTTACTAATTCATTAAATTCATAGAAATTAAACATTTTCTATCTGTTGGAGCTTAATTTAAACTTTTCGTCATTATTTACCTACCACTTCCTTAATAATACCAATAGTACCTAATAACCGAACAAAATACTAGAAAAACACAGCAACGTGTGGCCGGGTCTGCTATAGGCTATAATTTATTTTGAAGATCAGAATATCAGATTGAAATTTTTATATGTCTGTCTGTTGTCCGGCTTTCACGCAAAAACTACTGGACAGGCGCAAGCTTTGTGTTTGTCAATGTCTCCTTGCCATAGAGTAACTTGAATATTGGGTATAGAGTTTAAAGCCAGCGCCATCTATTGACCACCTGTCAAAGTACAATATAACATATTTATAAAACATTGGAGAATGTATAACTTGGTAAGTATAGCTTGGGGATAGCATTCATATAGAATAGGTGGTGAGTCTATTGCTATACACCGGGCACAAATCCAGACTCCGAGCCATTACTGGAAATTCTAATTTTAGAAAAATTCAATAGTATTCTACCCGGGATTTGAACCCAGGACCTCTCGATCGGTAGTCACACTTGCAACCAACACGATCAACGAGGCAGTAATTGATTAAACTTTTTTGTACATAATTTCATTGAGTTTTTTTTGGTTAATTTTCAGTTATTGAACTTTGACACACTATTTAATTCTAAGGCGGTACGAAGTTCGCCGGGTCAGCTAATATAATTATAATTCTAGGAGTTATGGAGTTTGTAAAAAATATATATGTCCTATAACTAACTTGGCTCATAACTACCTAACTGCACTGGGGACCAGTGGGGGGCACTGGGGGGCACTGGGGAACGAGGACCAGGAACAACAACAATAAGAACCAACTGCAACAACAAGACCACCGAGGCCGGCCGGTATATCTAATGGACAGCGAGACTCGGAGAAGACAAAGAGACATCGGACGGGCGAGAAAGGAGACGTACATCGACAAGCAGCTGGACAATGTTCCTATACTGCTTATCTTTAAACTTAATCGCTCAGGCGCTGAGAAAAGTAACACCAGAACTGGTTGTACCGCTTTGTCTCCGGCCGCTCACGCCTCTCGCGCCAAGCCAACAGAGGATCGTCCGGTGCAGCTGATGCGGGACTACCGTGACAGCGGTTGAAGTAATTATAAAAAACCACTTAATCTGCTACAGACTTTATGTAGATTACAGTCTTTGGACACCAATTTTTCATTACACATCACCAGCCCGTATTAGTCCGCTGGACATGGGCCTCCCTTAATAGGAGGTTTTTGGCCATTATCGGGTTTAAGATTCCAGAATAGCCGCCACCTCTAGCGAACCGAGTACGTATATTTTAAAGAAGAAACGATGTTAATTTACACATAGCCAAGGAAAATATATAAATAATTATAATATAACCCTTAGCCGCCGCTACAGGCTCTCGTTCATTATTCGGGTTGATTTTTAATTATCCCGATCTATATAACGACCCACGTGTGATAATTCAGTACTAAACTGAAGTTTGATTTGGCGACTGCCGGCCCGCGGCGGCAGACGACATCTGGAGCATCAATCCCCCGCTTAACTCTACTGTCCTAAGTTCCAAAATGCGGTTACCTGCACTTCGCTGCCGGCCAGCGTCTTGAGCCTGGTGTCCGTCATGCCGTGGGGCAGGTTGGCCACCGACGCCACGGTGCCGAAGTCGTCTTCCAGCAGTTTGTCCTCGTCGTAGTCCGAGTCGCTCTCGTATTCTACCTTAGCCTCGTGGCTTTTCTTAACGACGATCCTGTTGGTGTCCGAGCCGATGGCGGTGCGCACCGCGCGGCTGAATATGCCCGGGTTGGGCTTGCTGGGGTCGCTCTTGGCGTCGACGCGGTGGAAAATGGACTTCTTGATCTCCTTCTGGGTCGCCTTGCGCTGGAGGATCACGCGGCGGTTGGGAAACGCCTGCCCCTTCGCCGCCTCCGAGTCGAGCTTCTGCTCCCTTTCCTTCTCGGCCTGCTGAAAGAAACAGTTCAATTACCGTTTAGGTACGCAGACAACGTGAAACTGCGAAGGCTTAAAAAAAACGTAATACCACGCTTGTAATCCCCGAAAAGGTAAGCAGAGGAGTGTAGCACACTCCCACGTTTCACCAGTTACGATTACGTCCCAATATGGAATAGACGGTGAGTCTATTGCCATACACTGCGCACTAATCCAGTCTCCGAGCCACTACTAGAAAATGTAAGTTAGTAAAATCCAATAGTACCCGACTCGGGATTTGATCGCAGGGACCTTTCGATCGGCAGTCACACTCGCAACCGACACGAGCAGCGAGGCCGGCAGAAACGAAGCTGGCCGGCAGCGGACGGAAACGCGATGAGGTCGGCAGACGGAGTCAGGCGGCGGGAGCGAAGCGCGTTCCTGGCGAGCGCCGAGGGGATTCCCGCGTGTCGTATGTCTTATTGAGACCTTATTTCATGTCGACGAGTAACAGATTATAAATTACCTCCAGTTTTCTCTCGCTCACTTCGGGTTTGACGATCTTGTTGGTGCTGGACGCTACGGTTTTGCGTACCGGTGATTTTTCTGCGAATAGAAACAGTACGGAATTGAACGATGACACGAAGGCCACCCACCGCCCTCCCACCATATCCATTGGCAACTGCAATTTTATAAGTAGCATTAAGTTCGAGTTATAACTCGTTCCATAAACCCATATAATAATCATATAACGGCCGATGGAAGCGGATGC
>DWEH01000058.1:0-16090 GCA_018245815.1 Apyrrothrix aesculapus | reverse complement strand
CGTAACTGGTGAAACGTGGGAGTGTACTACACTCCTCTGCCTACCTCTTCGGGGATTACAGGCGTGATGTTACGGGTTTGGTTTATATTACATATTGGTTTAAATACCGTTTGTACAGATACCCGACAATTAGTAAATATCTGCCGCCGGCTAACGCCCTCTGAAGGAGCAGGTCTTAACACTTCCATCTCTAAAAAGCATTTAGTAGTTATAATCAAAATAGAAATAGAAAATCTTTATTTCCTTTAAAACTAATTAATTAATTACTCGTAATCATGTCGTAATTTATTCACTATAGATAATAATTTAAGAAGCATATGACAACCTTTCATTTATAGCTATATACATTATTTTCACTTTAAAAAAACGTGGTTATCACTTAGTTAACATTATATTTGAAAAATCTGATATCAAGAGCACCACTATAAAATATAATTGCAATTACAATTATTTCCACAGTACATGTTTTATTAATTCGTTACAAATTTATTTTTGTTACCAATTCAAAATGGATATGAAAACCCTAATAAGGAAATACTCAAAGATAAAAACAGCTGCCCTAAATAGTGAAGTATTTATTTGTAGTAAAAAGAGAAAATATTTTTTACTGTGGCTTAGTTTCATTTATCTTCGTTTAGGGATTACCTTAAATTCTTGCGTTCTTTTTTATCTCGTACTGGTCACACTTATAGAATATGGTAGAAAATGAAATTTGTTGGTAGATTTCAGTGTCGTTAAGTAGCATCCCCGCCGGGTGTGTGTGCGGTGTATAAATTGTGTATCTGTAATATCTGTAATTTTAATAGTAAACAATGCGATTAATTAATTTCTTAAATGTACAAGAATAAAAATTAACTAACATCTTTGCCAATGTTATAATTAGGGCTTTTATACACTTTTTACATTGATGTAAGGTTCTCGTGCTTTGTCTTCGTGTGTGACAATATACTCAAAATGGCGCATCAACTGGCTCCGTCTGTAAATTGTTCATTAGACGACATTGACCTCAGTACTTTAAAGGTATTTTTTGTGAATCTAGTTTTTAATAAATGAACTCAGTAAGTGCTTACACTCGGACCCTTGCGGCCCGGGGTCAGCGCTGGGAGCAATGATCTCACAGGGTGTGAATCATAGAAGGTGCAATAATAGGGATTATTATTAGCTTTTGCCTATACATTTATTTTCCTCGGCTGCTTTCAGGACCCCGCTGGTATATTTGAACTCATAGAAGTAGTGGGAAATGGAACCTATGGCCAAGTATATAAGGTATGTGTAGATATACGGGTTGTAATGTGTACGTACTTATCTCTGAGCAATATTTTTCCAAGAAGTAATAATTTTATCTTAATAATAAACATCCTATCTGTATAATCACAAAAATACGTGTTCACATGTAATATCAGTCGTAGTGTAGGAGGGAGAGCTATTAATGTCAATGAGTAGAATTAAGCCCATCAGGCTGGCTTCAATAAAGACGTTGCCTACTTTGTGGCAGGTTTTATTTAATTGATAATTGCCCATCCCATGTAGATTAATGCCCATTGTCTATAATTGATGTTTTATGTTAATTAGTCCCTTTGACATATATGATTCTAAGTAAATTCTCATTATCATTTAAGTGATTATTCATAAAATGCGTAATGTGAAAGAGAATATGCGGATTTGCTCAGTAAATTATGCTATGACTAAATATCATTTTTGGCCTACTTAGCATGGGAAGTTTTCACAATCTCTAACACAATGCTGTACTATGCCTTTATACTCTTGTATGTGAGTGTTTGTAATGTTAAAATATGTAGGGTCGACACACAAAAACGGGCCAGCTCGCAGCTATCAAGGTTATGGATGTCACACGAGATGAAGAGGAAGAGATAAAACTTGAGATCAATGTCCTCAAGAAATACTCTAATCACCGTAACATAGCCACATACTATGGTGCTTTTATCAAAAAGAGTCCTCCTGGGAAAGATGATCAGCTCTGGCTGGTCATGGAATATTGTGGTGCTGGTGTGTATTGATATTCCTCATGAAAAAAAATAACTTGTGATTATTTTTGTATGGACCAAATGCATAATTCATGCCATTTCTTTTAAGAATAACTTATTTACAGTCTGCTCTTTTATTGGCTACAGTAATCTTGTAGCCATAAATGAAATATATAATTGGGTACAGATGAAGTTGGTCACATACATTTTATTTTTAATTGCAGGATCTGTGACAGACTTAGTGAAATCAACCAAAGGTCAATCACTCAAAGAAGAGTGGATATCATACATCTGTCGGGAGATCCTAAGAGGACTCAGCTATTTACATTCGAATAAAGTTATTCATCGAGATATCAAGGGCCAGAATGTTTTACTCACTGACAATGCTGAAGTGAAGCTCGGTAAATATTAACTACTGCATATTTCCAAAAATTGCATGATTACATCACCTATTCTTTTATGTTTTTCTTTTAGTTGATTTTGGGGTGTCAGCACAGCTGGACAGGACTATTGGGCGACGAAACACATTTATCGGCACCCCATATTGGATGGCACCCGAAGTGATTGCATGTGATGAGAATCCCGAAGCAACATATGACAATCGCTCAGACCTGTGGTCCTTAGGTATAACTGCCTTGGAGATGGCCGAGAGTCAGCCACCTCTCTGCGATCTGCATCCTATGCGAGCTCTGTTTCTTATCCCAAGGTGAGTCAAGCCTGAACTCGTAACATCACGCCTGTAATCCCTGAAGAGGTAGGCAGAGGAGTGTAGTACAGCCTGAACTCATTGTAATAAATGATGTATGTGAACTATAAACAGTGTTATAAATAACATTACAATTATAATATGTTGTATTACATACTTTAATTAATTGATAAGCATAACATAACATCATGCCTGTAATCCCGGAAGAGGTAGGCAGAACAGAGTAGTACACTCCCACGTTCCACCAGTTACGTTTATGATAAGCTTACATAAAAAATAATGACTAGTTCATATTAGTTTACAATATATAGTCATTGTGCTTTTATCAATATTACTTTATCATTGTATGAAATGGGTGGTTGTTGTTAAAATGTTGGATTTAATCATTCATAGGAACCCACCTCCGCGCTTGAAGTCGAAAAAGTGGGCTAAGAAATTTCATAGTTTCATCGAGACTGTTTTAGTGAAAGACTACCATCAACGACCTTACACCGAACAACTTCTGAGGCACAATTTCATAAGGTAAGCGAAGTAAATGAGATACAAACCAAAGAATTTACTTGTTACATAATATTTGTAAACTATCAAGCCTGTGACACCAGCATATATTAATACTTTTTACGGAGACTAATTTATTGGAAAATTTTAAGGTACAATTTACTGATTGTTGATTTTAGAGATCAACCAACGGAGCGCCAAGTGAGAATACAGCTGAAAGATCACATAGATAGGTGCAAGAAGAGAAAGCAGGACAACTCAGTGAGAGAAGATTATAAGTACTCGGGGTCCGAGGGCGAGGAGGAGGAGAATGCAGTGGCGGGAGAGCCTTCATCCATCGTGCACAACGCGGCCGCGCACCAGGGCGGCGACACGCTGCGCCGCAACTTCCAGCAGATACAGGAAGGCAGGTTGGTTGATGCTTGGACAATTTTCTCTAGCAAATCTTTAACTAATTTGAACTGGATTTGGCACTTTTCAAAATTCTCTATCAACAGTTTATCTGACTGAACTGAACTTTTTACTTTTTAAAGTTCTCCACCCACAATTTATCCGACTAAGTTATACTTCCTGCTGGTTTTGCCGCAGTACCAGGTTACATAATGCATCATGTGAACTTCTTAGAAGCTGCTCCTTAGCATTGATCATTGACTGAACAGCAGATTGCCAATACTTGTTACTCTCACACCCCTATGCACCCACCCATCAATTTAATTAAGCACTACTGGTTATGAATATTGAAATTGAGAAAGTCAGTAGGACCAACATATGCAGTTGAACCAAACAACCTTGTCAGTGATTAATAATCAGTTTGTGGCCAGTAAGTGTATGTCATGTAAGGCAGATTTGAAGGTACACCCTAGATTTATGTGAATATTGATATATTCTATAACTTAATTGACTGCCTCATTGGTCATGTTGGTTGCGAGTGTGACTGCCAATCGAGAGTTCCTGGGTTCGATTCCCGAGTGGGGTACTATTAAATTTTTCTAATGTAGATTTTCTAGTAGTGCCTCGTAGTCTGGTTTTGTGCCCGGTGTATGGGAATAGACTTACCACCTATTTCATCATGGGATGTCAACGTAACTGGTGAAACATCGCAGTGTACTACACTTCTCCGCCCACCTCTTCAGGGATTATAGGCGTGATGTTATATTATAACTTACACATGGGTAGCATGTTCAAATATGACCATAACTATTATTATTCTGAGAGAAGACCCATGTTTAACACGAACAATGAATGAAAAAATTATTCAAAAAAATCTCATGCTACTGGACATTTACCTGGAGCCTTGTTGTGACACTGTGTGTCTTGACTGCTTAAGTAATTTATTTTTACTTTTAAGTGTAATAATACTTTCCTTCACAAGTGCCACTCACACACACACACACACACACACACACACACACACACAGTCTTACATACACTTGACAGAACAGATAACAATTAATTAATCAAATCGAATAGATATTGTCATGTAGTAGTACTAAGTGCAGTAGACTACAAGATAAGAAAATTATACAAGTATTTAATCTGTCTTATTATAAAGAAAATTGTTTTGGAAATAACCAGGGCTGCAGCAGAGGGTGCTCAGCCGCAGCCACCGCCTAAACGAAACAGCAAGCGTGAAGAGCGGGAGGAAATTCCAGGTAATACTGGTTTCTACCGTATGATCGTATGTATGTATGTATAAATCATTTACATACATTTATCAGACTTACACAAATTTTCGCGTAAGACTAATCATGATGCGTTTTAATTCCAAGAATTAGCTAACTTACTTCTATACCATATGCAATGTTTTCTTTTATAATGAGAGTATTTAAATTAATTTATAATACTGCCTCATTGCTCGTGTTGGTTACCAGCGCGACTGCCTATTGAGAGGTCCTGGATTCAAATCCCGGGTCGGGTACTATTGGATTTTTCTAAAAATTAGAAATTCTAGTAGTCGCTCGGAGTCTTGACTTGTGCCCAGTGTATGGCAAAAGACTCACCACCTATGCCATAATGGGACGTAATCGTAACTGGTAAACGTGAAAGTATACTACACTCCTCTGCCTACCTCTTCGGGGATTACAGGCGTGATGTTATGTTTTTTTTTTAATTTATACTACTTCTTTGTAATTTTGTATACAATTAAATGATTAATTAATAACATAGCTGATGAAAAGTGGGAGTGCTACACTCCTCTGACTATCCCTTCGAGAAAATACAGGCGTGATGTAACGTTACGTTACTAAATCGTTTAGCAAGAGGCACCCTTTACACGACGAACTAAACATATCCATCGGCTACATGACGTGTCTGTCTCCAGCGATGTAAATTAACTTTGACATCTGTTGCCAACGCAGAGCCCGGCCCGCCGGCGCGGCCGTCCATTCCGCAACGACTGATCGTGGTGCCGGACCCGCAGGCGCAGCAGCCCAACAGATATAGGTAACTATGATGGCCAGCTGCGGGAGCCGCCGGCGGAGCCCTGCGCGATGGCAGCAGGGGACTGAGATAGGCTGATGGTGATGATGAAATATGTATCTATGAGTTACAGTACTTAACCCGCAATTGGGTTTTAATCATTACTGTTGAAATCAGGATTGTGGATGTCGCTTTGTTAACATTTATGTTGGCCTTCAATCCAACCGGGTCCAACATCAGGATTAATTAAAACATATGTATGTGGTTATAACAAACATTACCACCCCGCACGCGACCTGGCGTGATGATATAGTTACCATAAAGTATTATCTTAGAAAATGCGTCTAATATGCGATATTAGGAAATTTGCATGAACACTGAGTGCGATAGAGAAGTACGATCTCGTGAACTAGAACAATTATGTTCACTACTCCTCCGCCCGCAGGCCCCTCCCGCCCACGCCGAAGTCGTCGGGCTCGTCCAACAGCTCGGGCTCCAACAACGGCACGCCCCCGGCCGGCGGCCCGCAGCCCCCGCAGCGCGGCTCGCATCACATTTTCAAACCCATGGTACAATATCTTACTATTCCACACAACGATCTATTCATGTTTATATATTAGGAATCTAAGAATAATATTTTAATTCATGCCAGCATGTATATTGTGTCGCTCGTCTGATTCATAAGCTATATATACGAGAACTTCATTGTTATAAAAGAAATTAATGAATTGCTCATTTTAGCACTAAATTCGAATTACCGCTTTTAAAGCCAGTCACTTATAATTATGTCTCATTTTTTTTTTTTAAATTGCTAATATTATTTAAAAAATGGTAACTATGAGGACACCATTTAAAAAAAAAGACATTCCAATTCCAATTTAAACGAAAGAAAATCGTACTTGGACTTAATACGTTTAATGAAGCTTATTTGATATAAAGAAATTACGTACACCAGTAAGTGGACAGTGGGTGTTGCAGTAATTAAATACTAAATAACTATTACTCTATACTGAGTATTATAAAACAACTTGTGCCCGGTGTATGGCAACAGACTCACCGCCTATTCCATATTGGGACGTAACCGTAACTGGTGCAACGTGGGAGTGTCCAACACTCCTCTGCCTACCTCTTCGGGGACTACACGCGTGATGTTACGATACAACTTGTCTAATGTCGCTTTATTTTTACTTTTGTTCTTTACTTTTTGTAACGATGTGTTTGTTTATTCGCGTCATTGTTTTTTTTTGTTTTATTTCATGTCACGCTGTTTACTTTCTTTAAAACTTCGACCGCAGCTGCCGCCGCGACGGCCAGAGGTGGGTATTGGAACTGCCGTTAATTACATTTATTTAACCACTACTGCCTGTATAGTATTAATTGATTTTCTGACTTGAAATTCCCATTGGTGAGCACGGATTGGACGAGTCTGGATCCGTATGCCGTTAGACTCACTCCCCGTTACAAGGGAAGGGTGACGTGACCGGCGGACAGCGGGAGGACTGCACTGCCTGCCGCCCTCCGGGGACGTGCAGGCGTGATGTCACGGCGTTTTTTTATATTATTTAATAAAAGACTCCACTTGCATCACCAGAGACTAATTAATTAATTACAGCAATTAATTAATTTTGAAATTTAATTAAGAGGCGATAATTATTGTGTAATGTTATATGGTGTGGAACATGTGGAAATGGATAGATGGCGTGTTCCAGGACTTGGACAAGCTAGCCGCGCAGCTGAACGAGCTGGGCGTCGTGGCGGGCAGCGAGCCGCCCCACCGGCCGCCGCGCGCGCCCGCCAACGGACAAGGTGTGTGCTTTGCTGTTTCATATGGAGTCTACCATTTTATCATTGTTATGTTGCTATGAAATTACCGTTTTATCCAAGTGGCAACATTGAATTGAAATATTCACTGATCAACTAGCAATTCTTAATTGAAAATGTTATCTTTAATGAATGTTATTGTATTAAAAAGAAATATTACTTTGGTTTTTTTTCCATGAGAGACTTAGTACAGCTGCGGAATGTAACAAAGCGCCATTAAAGTGATAAATAATGTGTAGATATCTTAGACATAGGGTTAATATAAATACATTATGAGTTAGTAATTATATCAGCATCGCTGTTCCCGTCCACTACTGGACGTAGACGTAGACTAGTCGACATAAGCTTGAAAAAAAAATCAGTTCTCATATCGAACAGTAATGAGATTATTCATACTATTGATTTTGTACAAAATGATGTCCAGGCCCACCGGTGGAGCGCAACCCGCCGGAGCCCACGTTCGACGAGTCGGACAGCGACTCGGACGCGGAGGAGAGCGGCGGCCGCGTGCGCAACGACGGGACCTTGCTGGCCAGCGACCCGCCCAAGCCGCTGTGAGTACTCGTGGATACCTGTAGCCGTAGTAGGGTGCAGAGCCAGAATGAGGATCAAACAGTTCAGTGACCGTGTACCAGTAGATTGGAAAACCTTAACCGTTTCACCGTAAATAATGAAGTCGTTGTTTTTCTATCCCCTTGTTTTTTTTTTTCTTTTGCATCTTTTATTACGTCCCGCCCCCGTCACCGTACTCCCCGGATCCCGTTTTGGTTGTCCCCGGTTCGGTTCCGTTCGCTTGTCAGTCCCGAGTTCTGCTATAGGCCGGGGCTGAGCGCCGTGGCGGAGGACGGCGGCGCGGCGGCGGGCGGCGCGCCCACGCGCCCGCTGCCGCCCACGCCCGACGACGACGACGCGCACGCCGACCGCACGCTCGTCAAGCGGGTGAGTACTCTCACTCACTCTGCCTCGCTCCCTCACTCGCTCATTCGCCTTTTGTGTGTCTCTCTCTTTCTCCCCCTCATTTCATTTCTGTTTCTCTTTTTCACTCCCACTCCCTCTCTCTCACTCACTCCCACTCCCTTTCTCTCACTCACTCCCACTCCCTTTCTCTCTCTCCCCCTCTCCCTACTCACTCTCTCCCTCCCTCTCTCCCTCTCCTTCTTTAACACCACGGACAGCATTCAGTATTGAACAGTATTGTATACCTACAAGCTAACACTAGCAGCGTTCCAAATTACTTCTCAGAGTCAGTTACACCTCCACAATGTGTATTTGATCTCAGCCCGTGCCTGCATGTCGGTTTGCTATTTCTGTCAGATTATACACAAAGACAGTAGTTTTATGATATTTTTTATTGCAGTTACTGCATCGCGTAAGGTCGTAGGTAGGGCACATAACTAATCTCTTTTTTGAACACGAAGACAAAAGAAACATACTGGACCACAATAGTTGTGTAATCTTTACGTGTACGAAACCCTACGCTTTAGCGAGTAATATTTTTTGTAATCGGGCTTCAAGATAGCCAGCATAGTAGTGGAAATATTCATAAAATATATTCAATTATGACTATACCAAAAAACATCTTATTCTGCTTGCGCATAAAAAATATCGACCTACTCCATGCGTTTGACTTGGAAAAAACATAAAAACTTTTCCTGATAAGATGTAAAGTTCAATACCGTGTGATTGACGAAAGTGTATATTGTAATAACCGTATTGCAAACTGTACCTGGTAATTGTTTAATAATATTGTATTTAAAACTTTAAACGTAACATCACGCCTGTAATCCCCGAAGAGGTACACAGAGGAGTGTAGTACACTCCCACGTTTCACCAGTTACGTTTACGTCCCAATATGGAATAGGTGGTGAGTCTATTGCCATACACCGGGCACAAGTTAAAACTTTACTAATTTACAATAACGAAACTACAATTTTACTCAACTTGAAACTATTTATTTATTTATTTAAACACAGAAAACTATTTATTTTGCACAGTTTAAAATGTTTATTTCTAAACTTAAAAGATTTCTTTTAAATACCTACTACAACTTAACATCACGCCTATTCTCCCCGAAGAGGTAGGCAGAGAAGTGTAGTACACTCGCACGTTTCACCAGTTACGTTTACGTCCTAGTATAGAATAGGTTTTGCCATACTCCGCTCACAAATCCAGACTTCTAATCACTACGAGAAATTATAACTAGAATGTCTAGTTAGAAAAATCTAATAATACCCGACCCAGGATTTGAACCCAGGTCCACTCGGTCGGCAGTCGCACTCGCGACCACAAGACCAATGACGTAGTCTTCTTTATATTATACTTATTTCAAGAAAATTCAAAAGATTTCTTATCAAACAACACAGTTCCTCAAAAGGTTTCCACCTCAAAAATCCTAGCCCTGATCTCCTAAGAAACTCATCCCATAAGTGATCGTCCTGCATGCAATATATCGCAATGCATTGAGATATCGTCTTTCAAATAGTAAGGAGTCGATCGAATTTTTTGCACGCAAGCGCATTTTATTACATATTTTTACATTTACATCAGACCTTCGATATAAATATTAATTTTATCACGCGATTATAAACCTTCGAAGTAAATTGTACATGAATAAATAATAACATGGTCCACAGCAACGGAATTGTCTTGTATTTTATCAGCCGTCTGGTTACCGTAACACAAGCTTTCTTGAGCCTTACTTATGGGGTCGGAGGGTGCGTGGAGATGTCCCCACATATTATTAGACCGCCCGTCAAAACTCAAAACGCTATTCGTGTTCCATCTCATGCTGTCCATCATGCGTGCATCAAAAGCGTGTGCCCATTCAACGCATGGCCGATGTCCGGTTGAGAATTAACAATAGCTCGTAATTGCGTAGTTTAAATTCCATCAAAATCGTTCCGAAATTCTTACACCTGGGGGGGATAACACGTTTTCATTTTTTTTTATGGTAACCACATTTCTGATCGTTTGGTTGTTATCGTACTTAATTTTTTTGTGTTTTTCTACCATTCGTTGTGCATAAACATTTATACAGCCCATGAGGCACAAAGCCACAAATATGTAAAGCTTCAATTTGTGGATCATTTCGAAATATACTCTACGGTCTATTAAAACCGCATTTGAAGAAATAGAAGCAATGCACAATAAAATTTATTAATTTTAATTTTCACGCCAAAGTAAGATTAGTGAGTCAGTTGCGTTAATGTATTTTTGTTTTGTCATATTTATTGTTCTTATGATTTATTTCTGCTTTTTGTATCGGACATGTTTGAAAACACATCAGAGGGAGAATTTGGAAAACGAAAAGAGACAAACGGACGTCGACGAAGCTGTATTGCTGAAAGACTGGGACTTCGCCAGATTTTTCCCTTCGAAGAGCAGTGAGAAGAAAGAAGAGAGCCGAGAGACCAAGAAGGAGTCCGAACCCAAGCGGGCGCAGTTACAGCGTCAATCGCGGATCGAAATGGAGGACGCGTGGGCCAAGTACAAGGCGATCGCTACTCCTCCGTCTCGTCACAAGCAGATATTCCAAAAACCCTCTGAAAAAACGACTCAAGATAAGCTCGCCGACATAATTAAATACAAGAAGGACCAAGACTCAGAGCTGAACTCTCCGAACCGTTTCTTTAGAGGGTTCCGGCGAGAGAACTCCGATCTCTTCCCGTTGCCCAGCACGAGACACTCCGCCATATACTTTCCAAAACACGAAAGTCCGGCAGGAGCTATATCGAAGCAGATGAGGTCCAGCGGAATATTCAACAACTCGCGAAAGCAGGTCACGAAGCCTCAGACTTCCGGGGAACCGATATTGACAGATTTCATACAAATGAACGACAGCCTCAAGATGGCATCGCAGAAGGATGCGAGGGGGAGGAAAGCTGCGGAGAAAAGACCGGCCCCTAACAACCCGATAGAAGCACTGAAGAACGTAGCGGTGCTGATCCGGCAGGACAGCGAGAACAATAGCTGCAGCAGACAGAGCAGCGTGAACAGCGACTCGCCCGCGACGAGCGTCTGTCTCGTGAACAGCTCGTCCTTCGAAAAGTCCGACGTGCTGGACCTCACGGCGAACACGCTCGAGGGCGACCTCGGCGGCAACGGGGACGGCGTCGTTAGACCGCGCAGAGAAAAGACCGAATCGGACATAATATTCCGAAGAAATTCCCACTTAAACCGCCACACAGAGCTCATGTCCAGCGGTGGGCAGGAAGCGGTAATCGCACAGGACCAGGTAATTGCTCACTGCTCGGGATAGTATGATTAATAATAATATTTACACTTACACATTGGTATGAGGGTTCGTTTACCTAACTCGACTAACCTCTGTAATGCAATATCTAAGTATAACTTGAGTAAAACAAACGAGTCCCAACGTAGTCCCGGAGCTGTACGTGTGGTGGCGCTACTGTGTACCTTGTGTGAGAATGGTCTAGAACTATGCATAATTATACTAAATTAGACGCTAGTTTACTAAATTTTCCCCTTATGTGCCTGTATATTTTCGGGTTTGGTGAGCTTTGAATGTAAAATATACAAATTGTACATGTGAAGTTTAGTAGTTTCCTGCTCACACGTCTTACATTTTGGCGTGACAGACTTGTTACCTATTATTATTCTCCATAACGACGTCTTTTCGTAATGTGATGGGGGTTGTCTGTAAAATAATATTGTATGTAGTGGTGGTTATTTCATTTATCATTATGCCATAGACGAACTTCATAATAATCATGTTCCAGTAGAGGCTTTGTTGATCTATATACTATTACTACTATCTAACAACTCACAATAAACTTCAAAATATCCTCTCTTCATACTAACTGACTTACATTTATTAAATCTGCGCGCGAATACCGTCTTCCTGCCGAGACACGCGGACAAAGAGCGACCGATTATCCACGTGGTCGGACCATTGTTATATTAAAAAAAAAAAAAACACTAGCGAAACTTTAACAACCTTTGGGAATGTCCGCTTCGAAATCACATTTTACAGCCGAAAAGGAGGACCGTCCGACTTGTGAATGTGTTTTGTTTTGCATGACTTGAACGCTACAGTGTTTGTGTTTGTCGCGCTATGCTGGTAATGCTGGAGCCAATCGCGCACCACCGGTCAATCGCTGCGTCCGCCTGAATTAATATTTACACGAGCATTTTAATATTCCCTGTGTGGGCTATTCACCAAATCACCGGCGATTAACTTGTGGTGTGAGTGGTACTTTAACCACTAAAAACACGTCATGAATTTTAATGAAATTTAAAAAAAAATCTATGTACATAAATATTCACCATTGAAATGTTTTAAATCTATGAGACCTTTCATTATTTTTTTTTTCGAGTTTGACGAATAATTTTTTGTATACTTTTTTTTTACATAACATGAAAAGCGATGTATAAGGTTTTATTCTAAGACACGTATTTGTGAATTGTAAAGAGTGATTTGACACAATTTTATTTTAATGTTTACGTTAATGAGAGGTATTAATGAGTGCGGGGCGCAGGGTCGGTCGAGCGGGGTCAACGAGGGCAGCGGCTCGCGCACCAGCTCGGTACTGCCCGACCTGCTCAGCCAGGCCGGCCAGCCCACCACGCCGCCGCGCCACGACAAATCCACCAGCGAGGAGGTGAGACACTGCCGCCCACGCGCCCACCGTACACACCATCATCCATAACTTCAAGCGTATCACATATATATTCTAGCTTACATTACCGTCGAATTCGTATATCATAATATTGGGTAATAAAATAAATCATTGTTTGTCATCCCGCAACAATAGAGACCGAAAGGCAGATTCTTAGCGTCGACGTAATATTTAGTTTGTGTTGTTGCAACAGATACTATCGACTATCACGTGTTGGCGTCTAATATTACCATATCCATTCATATTTGGGCTTTAATACATCATTAATGTAAAGGGTAAACTGCAGTAAAATAGCCGCGATATTCGTGAGTAACAATGAACTCGGGGCTCCCAACGTTATTCCTGTGCTTCCAGTAACCATTCAAATAAACCAATTTCTAAAGCTCCGGACGTTTTTTAATCTGTCGGCGTATCATAGCTAACGATCCAACTAATACTGCTAGGGTTAACTCAATTATTAATCGAATATTAAAACGATACACAAATCGATTTAAATGCTTAACGTCGATTAACGATTAATTTGATTGATTTTTTTTTTTCCACCTGTCATGTAAATATACAATAAACACAACACTATGGACTTTGTTTTCCTACGAAACCGTTATCGTATGAAAGAGATATTATGACAATCAATATTTTTGTTGTATACCACCCATTACCTATATACGCCTGTAACTTTAAAACTACTGAATCGAATAAAAAAAAACTTTGCTAGAAATAACTTAAAACACGTTGGCATGTATAAAGCAATGACATAAAAAAAACATTTCGATTACAATTTTTTTAATGTTGAGAACCCCAGTAGTTTCATAAATGTATGCCGAGAAGCTTTTAGTACATAGTATTAATGTTAATAATGGTTGTCAATCATGCAAACACCTGGAGCGCCCCGCCACCGGGTAGCTGACAGCTGTTAAGACACTGCGTAAGTACGAAACGAATGATGCAACAAGAAATGCTTCATGAGGCATATAATATCATAGATTGTTGTTTGAAACCTAGAGCTCTCATCTCTTCCCTATTTATGCATTCTATAGACATGCTTTGTACATCATCAGTGTTTGGTCATTGAGTCTCAGCTTACAGGTAGAGAATAAAGTGTTCTGGTCCGCTTCATAACAAGAATACACTGGACAAATGGATCTTTGGTTTTATTTTGTTGTTCTAGTACAATGTTAATAAATGCCCATGGTTTTTTTTTATTAATTCGGCAATGGCCATGAAACTTGCGTACAGCTTTGTCCTTGATGTTATCCATGTGGATGTGATGGTTTAATGTGTCTCTCTTGTTTTTTAATTAATGTATGATATAATAATCTGTTATTTTGTCGTATTGCCTATATAGAGACTATGTAGTTTTTTGTAATCTATTGATTCGTACCAAAGACAATATCTACGTAATTTTTTTATTTATCTGTACTTGTTTATAAGAAATTTCTCAATTTCCTGTTATGACAATTTATAAACGCATAATCATTTTTGCGTGACTAAGTCATTCCATACAACCATTTGAATGTCAACACTTGTTCAAAATTAAACTAATTTGTATCAAATCATTGCCTGCCGCAATCTACCTACTTATATGCAAACTACGCAGTCATAAAATCGTAGATACTAGCCATGCCGTTAATAACTTTCCGACCATGTATATGAGATGAAACTAATCACGGGAGATGGATTTAATTAATTTTTGACTAACAATATATAATCATAGGGTTTAAGTTTGTATTATACAGAGAATACAGTGTGCTCAATTTATTTCTCGAATTTGCAATGTACAAACATGACTTTTACTCTTACTTTCTAGCAACAAAGATCTTTAAATTATTGTCTTAATTTTCAATAAAATGGCTAGCAGAATTCTTAAAATATATATTAAAATAGTAGAAAAATCATTTATATTTTCTGTTCTCTTTTACAGTATAGACAAGCCATTGCCGCCGGAGGCACGCCTGCGCCCCCCCACCACCACCACCCGCTCCCGTCCTCGGCGCAGTCCACTCCGTCCAAGTCGTTCGTGTCGGCCGCCGCCTCCCCGCACCCCCTGCAGCACTCCCCCTCCAACTCGTCAGTGAGCTCCCAACAGCAGTTCCTTCCCTTGCAACAGAAGCAGCGCTCGTTCCTCACGTTCGGGTTCGGCGCGGGCTCCACGGGCAGCGGCGGCACGGGCGGCTCCGGCAACGCGTCGCGCCGCGAGAGCCACGTCAACGTCAACGTCACGCCCACCGGCCACGACCTCTCCTCCGACACGCCCGAGATACGCAAGTACAAGAAGAGATTCAACTCGGAGATATTATGTGCCGCCTTGTGGGGTCAGTTCAACTTCAATCTATTTTGGACCGAAACATGTTCATCCACATATCGGTGACATCAATATACCTATGTTTTGCAGGTGTCAATTTGCTAATAGGCACCGAGAATGGTCTCATGTTGTTGGACCGTTCGGGACAGGGCAAGGTGTACCAATTGATCTCACGACGCCGCTTCCAACAGATGGAAGTGTTAGAAGGACAGAACATTTTGGTGACCGTGTCCGGGAAGAAAAACCGTGTGCGCGTATACTATCTTAGTTGGCTGAAATCTAAGATTTTGCGCACCGATGGATTGAGTGATGTAAGACATTTATAATTCATTCATATGGCCACTAAAATCATAATGTCCAAGAAGAAGGATGTTTTCATTTTATTTAAACAATTTACAGCAGGTAGAACGAAGAAATGGGTGGATCAATGTGGGCGAGCTACAGGGTGCAGTGCATTTCCGAATCGTAAAATACGAGAGAATCAAGTTCCTGGTGATCGCTCTCAAAGATTCGATTGAAATATATGCTTGGGCACCCAAACCATATCACAAATTTATGGCCTTTAAAAGCTTTGGTGATCTTCAACACAGGTTAGTATATAATACTAATAAGGATGTATTCACGACAGGTCTGTATGATGTTCAATCATACTAAAACAACGTAATATTACGCCTGTAATCCCCGAAGAGGTAGGCAGAGGAGTGTAGTACACTCCCACGTT
>DWEH01000057.1:0-16094 GCA_018245815.1 Apyrrothrix aesculapus | reverse complement strand
CTTTGTGCCCGGTGGATACCTCATAATTTGACCGAGGCCCAAAAACTCCGTCGTGTTGATTGGTGCTGTGAAATGGTTCAAAGATTTAACGGAGGTGACTCAAATGCTGTGTTCAACATAGTTATGGGTGACGAAAGATGGATATACTGTTATGATCCGGAAACAAAAAGACAGTCTGCTCAGTGGGCGTTTCCTTCCGAGGAATTGCCAACTACAGTGACGAGGGGACGAAGTGTAGGAAAAATGATGGTGGCTTCGTTCTTCGGAAGGACAGATAATTACGGGACAATTGTTTAAGAGGAACAGAAAACGGTTACTGTAGAGTGGTATACTAACAATTGTTTGCCACTTGTTTTGGAAAAAGTTCGGAAGCAATTGTTCGGAAGCAACGTTGTAATTTGGTCAGTTTTTTAATTTCTAAGAACTTTCAGTTTGACCCTCGTAGTTATTCACCGGTGGTCGAAATTTGACCTTAGTTAATTAAGTTTTTTAAATTTAGAGGTTATTGAGGAATTTATATAAAAGAGTACATATCTATAAATCGCTACTCTGACCTATTACTTCACCGCAGATTATTATGAGACTAACATTGACAAATGAACGTAAGCAATGAACGTTTTATTTAATGTAATTATTTGTTGGACATATTACGTAACATCACGCCTGTAATCCCCGAAGAGGTAGGCAGAGGAGAGTGTAGTACACTCCCACATTTTACCAGTCGCGCTTGCAACCAACACGACCAACGAGGCAGGACATATTAGATATAAATTTTAACTTTCTGCGCTCCTTCTCTATATAAACTCTATCAAATCTCTATATATGTATACATATCAAATCGCATACTGCTTCGTGCGCACAAGATTCTAATTAAGGAGTAGAAAGATTTAACTTCATGTATTGATACTCCCGCGTTTCACCAGTTACGATTACGTCCCACTGTGGAATCGAGGGTGAGCCTATAGCCATACACTGGGCACAAATCCAGACTCCGAGTGACTAGTAGGAATTTCAAAAGTCACCCTTGCAACCGCTCGACCAACGAGGCAGTCAGACAGATTAAATTGTCACACAAACAATTGATAAGAACAAGAGTGAATAGGCACTTTTAGGGCAAGCTTGCTACATTTTAGACTACATTTTGCTGACTGTCATGGGAGATTGTAGTCAATAGCGAGCTTACTGCGATTTAAAAGAAACAAATGCTCTTAGGATGCTGGACATTTTATAAAAGCAAAGCATTTTTTTAAAATATGCATATAATTAATACCTGTTGCAGGATTCAAGACCAAACTGCATCTGTGAAAACATGTATGCTGTGAAAAAAATATGTACATTTGACTAAATAAATAAAAATTGCAACGTTAATTGGCGTAATAAAAGTAAATAATTAAATATATTATAATTTTATTTTCATAATATTTCACATGATTAATTATTGTCATGCAAACATGTCATGCACTTTGATTTGATTACTATAACATATAGACCGCTGCATTAAATAGGTGTTAAGAGCTTCTTGGGAGCAGTAACTAAAATATTTACCTTAGAACTTGTCACCGTACTTGTATGTAACAAACAAATATCATACATAGTTATTTCATTGTATCCCTATTTGTGCCGATGAAAAAAAACATTGTAATACATTTTCTTAACCCCTCTGCTGTAATGAAATGGGAGAGTAAAAAACTAAAGTTTTTTTTAATACGAAATATCAGCATAGGGGCAATGCCTCCTAACATTGAATGTTGAGAATTTTAACTAAATTTCATAAAATAAAGAGCAATATATTTGCAAATTTGTGTGCATTTGTTCCCAATAAATTAACATGTCAAAAAGTATAAATTGTTTTCATGAATGGCAAGTTCTTTTTCTCTAAAAATTGCTTAAATCACTTGAAATTTCAGCAGGTTCAAGGAAATACAGACTGATATATGCACATGTCAAAAACATCGAAAGTATACCTTCGGAGTAGTCAATGCTGAGTAACAAATTCTATACCAATACTAAAACTTTGCTGTCAAAAACGAAAAATTTGTTTGAGCGCTAGTACGGATTTTTATAAACTAATATCTATCGACATGCGCCTAATAACTAGGTTTCGGACATTCGTTTTAGTTGGCAAGCAGTGCGGCTCACGAGTCGGAAAACAGCTAAACACCCTTTTCATATCTAGACGCCCCAAAAGTGCATCATCGGCGTTGCTAATTTCGAAGATGTTACGGCATCGGGCACGGACGGGCGCTGCAGTGCGGGACTGAGGTCCCGGCGGGCGGGGGCGCGGGGGCGGCGCGGGGGGGGGGCCGCGACCCGGTCACGAGTCACGAGTCGCGAGCCGACAACGCGGCCGCGGCGCGAGCCTGCGGTGCGCGCCGTCCGCCTCACAACCTAACCTCTAATTGATAAACATGTTATTTCTACTTATTGTACTCGAATTATTATTCGATATTAACACTTAAACAGTGCGATATCCATGGACTAGTAAAAATATTCCCGTGAGGTTGCAGCGAGGTGCGCGTTGTATCAGATCGTAAGGACAGTGTACACACAGCGAGGTCGGTTGTACGCTGTGTTAAATTGTGCATCTGTTTCGCGATTGTGTGTTTAAACAATAGTGTCGTTGTATTGTACTTGCAACTGTATTATGGGATAGGTCGCCTTTAGTTTGCCTTCTATATATTTCTTTAAATCATATCTTTTGTAATACAAGTTATTCCAGTAAGATGAAAATTTTATTAAGCGTAATAGTTAGTCGAACAATGGATGAGCGAACTGTTACTTTGTCTTAAAAATATTTCATTTAAATGTCACTTATTAAGTACAATGTGTTTGATTAATTTGTACAGCCTACGAGTTTGTTTATGTACTTACTTAGTTCTGTCTCGATTTAAAAGGATCTTCAGATTGGAACATGAGAACAAATGAGTGATTCTAATAGATCAAATATTACAATTATAATTAAGTTGCAGATCTTATATACATATGGCATATTTTACATATGTGTTTGTACGTAGTTTAATGTAAACTGTACGCTCGTAACACGGACGATATTATGTTTAGACGTTGCGTGCAATAGACATGTGGACTTGATACAGACAGTGAAGTGAGTGCAACGCAAAGATGATTGTCGAAATACAGGAGGTAATAATGCTTTACCCGCCCCGCGTAGTCCAACCATGACGCCACACGGAATGACTCCCACTCATCGTTCGCTTCACTTCCTGTAGAATCAACTGCAACAATTTTTTGTTATACTTCATCTTATCAAGTAACAAGATAAAAATATTTTAGTTTTTAACAACACTAACGACATTCGTTTCGTATTAAAGTATAAAAAACTAACGAAATCTACATTTGCATTAATTTGAAATAACATTCTGTTTTATTTTAATACCCTGTTTAACAGCTAAATAAGCTACTGAAAATTAAGATATAGTTGTTATTAGTGCTTTTGACACTGTGTTTGCTAACGCTAAAATCTTTAGCAGTTGCTTTTTTGGGTTAATTAAAATGTTAGTTATGACTAAAACAATTTCATTTCAAAGTAATTGCTTATTGAAATCCTGAGAATATAGAGCGCACTTACACTTTATCAAAAATGTGAACTCGAGTAGAGCAGCATCGACAGGTCTCTCTTTCTCAAGATCAATGTAAAATAGGCCACCGAGGTACCTTCCGTGTGGAATTTTATCTGCTTCATAATCTTCCTGAAATAGATATTGAATTTTTAATGAGTTTTTTTTATGAGAAGTAACACTTTTAAACAAAAACATTTGGAAAAAAAAATAGTATTGTAAATAACTAAATATTAATAAGAAGCTATAATTACGATCGCATTTAAAGTTTCGATGTTAAAGATTGTACACGCCTCGTACTTTAAAAGATGAAGCAGTTTAAAAATATTTGTGGTGTAACAATAATAAAAAATAAAAATCTAAATAAATTCGTGATAATGATAATTGTTTATCTCTTGACCTACCTTACACGCTGACTAACAACCTTCTCGTGGTGAAAATCTTTCAGCAGCAGTAGGACGAACTCGAGTTTAGATTACAGATCGTGCAGGCTAGTAGGTCAACGCACAGTGCGTGCGAGGCGAGGGGCGTGTCAGTGAGGGGGGCTGCCGAGGGGTTAGAGGGGGGCGAGGGCGCAGGTCGCGCGGGCGTTGCACCGCTGCAGCCAGTACAGGCACTACGGATGCCGGCTACGCACTACGACCGTAGCACCGCTACGCCGTAGCGTTCGCTCACCGGATATACATCCATACTTCAAATGCTTTAAATTTTGTTATGTTATATTAATGTCAGTCAAAATGAATGGTGATGAATTGTTTGTTTGTGAAAGTAAAATAATAATGTTATGAACTTTTTATCCTTTTTAAAATTACTTATGTCCGCTCTTAAAACAACGTTTAGCGAACCGATGTTTTAAATGTACTGATATAAGATGTAAGTAGGTCTTTTGCGACTGAAATGCTTAGTGTAAACTCAACAAATGTTAACTGTCAAAAATTAAATTTTTCTAATAAAAATTATTTTCAGAAAAACTTCATGATCAAGAAAGTAATAAGTGAAATATGATCAATTTTAAAAACTTAGGAACACTTCAGTGAATTATTGTAATAACAATGACTGTAGTAAATTTTTCCGTAAGTGTTATACTAAGTACAGTCGATCGAGTTTTAATTTTGCGTTTTGAAACGAACATCATCACGCCATTAGATACTTCAATCTCATTAAATGATCAGTCATCTAGAGTTCCTTTGCCATAATATTGCATGAGACAATTCTGAATTTTATCACATTGCATAACACTGATAAAACTGTAAAGTTAGTTGTTGCCTTACTAGATGAAAACGCAACATGTGGCGGTGTATATTGCGAAGAGCTTTTTGAGTTTTTAGGCTTTTTCGCGTGGAGAGATATGTTAAGTATGTGTTTTGTTTGCAGGAGGTTAGAGGAAAGAGGCCTTTCAAGATATGGGACAGTTCGCGGAACGTACGGAAAGGGTTAGTCGTCACTAGCTTCGAGGAGTTAATACACAGAGGTGAGTTTGCAAATTGATAAAATTAAAGCTTACATGTTAAAATTTATAGTTATAAAGTTTTTATTATTATATCATCAAGCCAGATCTCTTACAGAGTAAGTAGAGATCACGGAGTGTAAAATATATCTACCCTTACGGATCTGACGAGCTTCATCTGAATTAAACACTGCGTTTATACACTATTAAAATTTATTATTAACCTGTAAATTTATGTATTTATTTTATTGATTTATCTTTTATTGTTATTAACAAAGGGCGTACTTAATGTAAAGTGGTATTTTCCACCATTCAACCCAGGTGACAATGAGAAGTTCGAGCAGACACCTAATCCTCTTTATTCCCAACATCTCTAAAAATTATATTGCAAGTATACAATAATATGCAAAAGATATACTAATATAATAATTAACATGTTTATCGACACTTGTGGATATATTTTCTTTATAGTAATTATTGTTTTGAAATTTTTTATCTATACTATTATGAAAAATTATGAGCTGTACAAAAACAGAGCCGCTGAAATATGCCGGTATTAAATAATGTAGACTTCGGATGAAAGATGTTGTATATATAATATTAAACTAGTTTCATCATTTTTCGGTCAAAATAATTAAATGGAAAATGTTTGTAGAAGACATTCAGTTTAAAGGAAGTGCAAAGAAATTATAAAAGTGTAAATAGGAAATAGACGATTGACGATTGCATTGTTTTGAAAATGACATCTAAAATGATACGACCAGCATACATGTCGTATGATTTTACATCATTTAATAAGTATACAAACACAGTCAGTTTTCAAAACTGTCCTCTTCATAATAAGAGCTCTCAGCTCGCGCACTTGCCGTATTCTTGACGTAGCCCGCACTTGGCTACGGCGTAGCTTCGTAGCGACGTAGGTGTACATATGTTTCCGTCTTTCGGAGACGATTGCAGCTAGCTCATAAATTCTGTAGGGTGTATATTCTGTGTTATGGTTTATAATAAAATGTATAATTATGCCAGAATTCTCCGAAACCTGCGTGCGTGTACAATGAGAAGGATGAATGTAGATGAAATACGTCAAATCTGTAAGGATAGATATATTTGACACTCTCTGCCTACCTCGTAAGGTACCTGGTATGATATGATAATAACAATTACTATTACCATTATTTATCTATATAAATATAATAAAATCATTATTTTTAACACAATTCTATAATTGTGTTAAAAATAATGATTTTCCATACAAATCATAATAATTCGTTGCAATTTAATCCTTAATGTTCTTGCATACGCTCTTCTTATTTAGCACATTATGCATAGGATCTCAATTAACACATGCGTATGCAATGTTTTATTTTTATGTAAATATAATTGTCGATTCAAAACGATAGAGTAAGTCGTAAGAAAATGTTATTCGTAGCAAGCAAGCGGCCCGTACACCGAACGTAGTCACAGCTAAAAGCCTTGGCCTAGTAATCGGTCAGTAATACTCACGATGTTCTAACCTATATTTTAACGTATACATCCGGTCCATTATAGGCTGCAGCTGTGAATGCAATGTAGCGAAATAAAATTATGAAGTTCCAATTTCATTAAACAGATCCAATTGTTCGTGCGAAGCAGAGTAATTGGATATAGAGGCGGCAGAGCTTTTCATGCCTAATTAGAGGCATCACGTTCGCATCGTAGCGAGCAGACAACCTATAAATCGTTTAGCAGCCGGGTCAATAAAATTTTCCGCCCAACCTCTCGTCTGACCTGCTTAAATCCTGCATCCAGCAGCCCTAGTTTAGTCTAGCGCCGCCTTATAAGCACTCGTATTGAAATAGAAGCCTTTATAACGTTGAAGTGGTTTCGTGTCGCCATTACCGGACGCGGCTTTAAGTTTTCTTTTTAGTTTAAAACTCAGACGGTGGAATGAAGGAATTTTATTTCGGATCGCGGAGTTTTGAATAAGGACACCGTGGCTGGTTTTGAAAGTTAATTTATTAGAGTATTTTTATATGAGAGTAAGTCAACAGCTTGTGAAAAATTCTTGGAAGGAAAATAATAATGTTATTATTAAACAATTAGTATTGTGTACAGTAAATATTTATTGTTTTATTAATTTGCAATAGCGTTACTAAAAAGGATTACTGTTATTCATAGTTAAGTCAGTTTTTTTAATTAAATGAATCTTAGCAACACGGTGATTAAACAGGATATTTATTAATTTTAATATTGTTTTATATGTAATTCCTAAAATATTGTAACCTTACACAGATACCAAATTAAATATTATGAAGAATATTATTTAATTAAAAAAATAGTTAACGTTATAGCGAGGTCGCCACGTTGGGGTAAAAGGAGCGTAAGTCGCCCTGCCATCAAGTGGTCAGATCACCTGAGGAAAATAGCTGGATGGTCTACATTGGGTGGATTATGGATTATGAAGGTCTACATCAAGCAGTGGACTTATAAACGCTGATAGATGAGTTAACGTTCGCGTCGAATAATAAACGGCAAATTAAAATATGAATTTAATTTCGATAGGTAAAGAGAAGCTCTCGGTAGCGACTAGCGAGCCCGTGCGCCTGGTGTTGGAGAGCGACGGCACGCAGGTGGAGGACGGCGAGTACTGGCGGACGCTGCCCCCGAACACCGTACTGCTCTTGCTGCGGCAAGGCGAGCGATGGTACCCCACCGGCGTCGACGTAATCAAGGCCGGTCAGTACACTTACCCCTAATTTAAAGTTATATTCAAGTATTTAATATTTTATTAACCAAACTGTACAAGAACTTACTTTTTACTCTTTTGCATTACAGCGATATCGGCGATTCCAAAAATAGTGTGCGAGACTATTCACGCACTAGAACTGCACGATGAAACACCCTCATGGAAAATCATGGACAACAAAGGGCGAGTTACGGTGGTGCTACATTGGGATCAGCGGCCGCAGGCTTCCCCAGCGGCACGTTCGCCCTCACGTCAGGTCAAACCCGACAGGCGCCCTTCGCTCGTCATTCAGACGTCACTGGAGCGACCGCAGCCGCCCCCGCCGCACATCACAGTCGTGAACCATGACGAGCCGGGGCCGGCTCGGGCACGCCTCGCGCGCGCCTCTTCATCGCTCGACCATCACGTACACACTGCAGAGTGCAGGGCGGCAGCAACTCCCGTACCTCCATCACATACACCGCTGCAGCGCCCTCCACCAGACGAGTGCGATTTTCATTGCTGTGCACTTCACGAAGAAGGGCGCCGCATAGCAGTTCACAAAAGCGTAGCCACTTCGCCGATTCAGGATTCGCAGCCGCGTGCCTCACCCCAGGGTCGACCGAAAGGACATGTACGATTTCTCGATGCTGAATCGGCCCGACGCGGGGAACGAGATTCCTCCGAAAGCGAAACGGAAAATACTCTTGTAGAAGATGAAGCGGTTACGTCCGAAAAATTTCTATTGCTGATCGATCAATTGAGCGTAGACCAAAAACGTCATTTAACGATTAAGGACATAGGCATCATCCTCGAGCGACTCAGCTCGAAAATATTAGACGTGGAAAGGCTCGATCGCGAGTCTGAATCGGACGACTGCTACAATTGGACGATAAAAGCCACTATCAGGGGAGATGCGCTGAGAGAACTCGGAGTCATTTACAATGGAAACTATTACGCGATAAGTGAACACCCAGGATATCGAGAGGAGAACGAGGAGGCCGGAGACGAGGGCGAAGAAGAAGAGGAAGAAGACAGACTCTGATCGGGCCTGTGCGGCGCCGCTGTGCCCGCGGCCGCCGCGCTGCGCCTCGCGCTCTGCCGCGTCGCAGCGCGTTGACCGCCGCCGCCTGCGTCGCACCACCCGACGGGTGAAACTTGAATAAAATAGGATTCAGTGGGTCGCCGTACCCGCACTCATTCTAGCAGGAACGCGACAGTCGAAGGTGATTTCATCGAAGGAAGTTTTTGTAAGTAAAGCTTGGTACTGACGAAACCGTTAGGAAGCAGAGCGATGTGTTTAGGAAATGCGTTAGCATCAACCAACATTAGTATTTAGCTCGGAGCTCAAAGTGATCGGATGTCGTGGTGATTGATTAGAGACTTATATGAAATTTTGTGGCGGCTCCGATCCGCGACGCCCGCGCTGCCCGCGCGGGACGCCAAGCCGCCGATCCTTAGTTAATAATAGCGGAATTATTATAAGAAAAACTGACTTCCTATCGAGTATTAAGATGATTACGTAAGCGCAAAGTCGGCCATTGGATACGATTAAGGGTTCTAATTACTTAGACGGCGAGTCGATCCGATATTTATTGTAGCATATTGTGTATTAAGTATACATAATTTATCCAAAGTCACCCGACACAACAGGAGCACAAATATTATATCATCGAGTACATTGTCAATGTTCTTAGGTAAATAATAAAATATACTCGTGTTAGCGATACGTGGTGTCATGATTAAAATACCTATCACTTTCTATAACATTCATTGTCTTGTCAGTAATTTTTTTATGTTTACCAAATTTGCAGTCGATCACAAAACACACTCATGAACGCTAAAAAGTTGAATTCACATTTATTGGCCTAAGTATTTAAATTTCAGAAGTTACCCATCTAAAACATTATTTTTCGTCCTGGCAAGGTATATAAAATAACAACAAATAAAGTAGACAAAAAAATAAAATAAATAAATGGTAAAAATATACTGACACTAGTTTATTATATGCACATGCGGTATCGATGTGGTACGCTAAGGTACGGTAAGTCGCTCGCTGACGCGCGGGCCTGGCCCTGCGCCCAGGCTGAGGCGAGGCTGCGAGCGAGCGGCCCCACGTCGTGATGGGCTATAGCTGTAAAGTGATTGGACACAAAGATGATGGACTGACTTGCTACAAGTGACGAACGTACTCCTTTACGTCAGTGTGACACTCGTAGCTCGTCGGGCGATTCGCAGTTCTATACCAGCCGAGGCATTGTTACAGAAAGAGCACACAATAATATTGGATAGATTATAATGAATTATATTAATTAATAAATTGAATGTTATGAAAATGGTTGTAACTAAAATACGATTATACCGTCACCGCATCTCGTCATCGTGCCAATGGGTATTCGGTAGTTGTAAGTCGATTCTTGTACTAAATAGCTCTATGGTATCGTAGTATAATGTTTTTAATTTTTGTATAGTACCGATGCGTGAGTCATTCCCGGACTAATTGTATGATATGAAAAAGTTTAATGAGTTTTATGCCCCGTGGGGTCTCATGAATTGTATAGTTATTTAAGATGTAATATTAACTATTATTATTATTATTAAATTATTATTGGATAGTCGAGGATTACCTACAATTTTGAGTGACGTGGTACTGTGCGACGTGGCGTGTTTTTTGGCATCGACTAATGTGTTGTGTAGAATATGGTGTGCGATGCTTCTGTATTTTGCGTGACGTTTGTCTATGATTTTCCATTGCTGTGTTCGGTGCGGTTCATGAAAATCTATATCTGAATATTATTCTAATATTATCCTTCTATATTCAGTCTCTCGTACATTATCTTCTATAATATTTGTTACTTGTAGTCGCTGACATAATACTTACTGTCCTATTGCAATAAAAAATGGTACGCCGTGCATGGCACTCATTGCCTGGCCGCGTAGGTATGTTTTCTTTCCGTAATAAATTTTGAATTAATTCAATTAATGAACAATTTAAATACTTTTAACGTCTATCATAAATTAAGCAAACGCGTATAATTGTAGTTAGCGATTGAAGAGATTTTTCAACCGCGATAAATGCGGAGTATTATAAGAAATCAATTTTCATGAACCGATTTATATTCCAATTTTGATGTTTTGTTACATTGTAATCGTAATATACTGGGTTCTTAGATTTGATATTGTGACTTGTCTTAAAATTAGTTATGTTACAAAGTTGCTCTCGCTATGAATTTTAGAAAAATATCTTAAAGCATGTGGCTGAGTTTTACGAATTCTCATAATATAATATTTTTATTAAAAAAATGTTTTTGGCTCGATAAATAAAATATTGACCAGACTGTTTATAAAGCGTCACAATTTATACATATACATACATATATAAACAATCATTATTCAGTGTTTAAATTTTTCGTCTAGAATTATTATATTCGAATTGAAATGCCACTTTTGTGATATGAACTCGAATGGGCGACGCTAAGATTGGAAATCATGGAAGAGTTTAATTATGTTGATTAATATTAATCAATTATTATATTATATTAATTCGCTTTTGTTTCGATGAGTTGTCATCGGTAAGTGTGAATTTGGTTTTATCTGTAACCTGGGGTAATCTATTGAAAAGAACTACTTAGAGTGAATACGTTCATTACCGACTGCGGTTCATAAAGTTTGGGTACTAGTATGGCATAGTGTTGTGGCTGGTTGATGGCACACAATTATGTAGGCGTCAAGTGGAACGTTACGTATTTAAGAGTTCTTTTATACAAATTTAGACTTTTGCTAATAATCGAATTGAGTCGTCTCTATAATTTTACTTTGTAACACGTTATTTGGATTTAACGTTCCGTTTTCCACTTGAACGTCGTGTTCCAACTCGTTTGTCCAGCAAAATGAGTCTATGGTGTTACGATTCGTTACGCACATTTATTAATATATTTCTAGTTTTAAAAAAGTTCTGTTATTTAAATTTTTATGTGTATAATAATTACGAGGTGAATCGTGAATATGCGACCGCGTGCGGTTATAACTAGCTTTATAGGAGATGCGATTGGGAAATTAAGATGTGAACATGTAGGATTTTCAATGCGATTATAGTTATTGTACGAAAGAGAGATAACAAATAATTGTAATAGGGCGGGTATACAACGTGTTGTCTTCAAATTAGAACTGTTTTATCGCAAGCTCCTAGACTATACAAAGGTAAAATAGGGATTAATATTTAATTGGTGGTTAAGACTATAATACACTACAGATAAAAACGTTACTAGTACATTTTATCACTGAACGTATAAGGATTCATGATGCAATTAATATAAGGGTACGAATTTATGTGTTTAAATGTAAAATGATTTTTAATAATAATTAATTTTTATTACTTAATTTCTCAATTGCAATGTACACACGCCGACACACTGTTGAACGCTCGGACGCAACCGAATTTTATATATGATATTAGATATTTATTTATATTAGATAAAATAGCATTATAATATTGTGAAATAAGTAAAGAGGGTTTGTGGTCTACACAGGTGCATAGCTACGTTACTCGAGTTACTCACACGACAATTGTACTCTCCAGTGTGATTCGCTGAGTAACTTTAAGTAAGCACATTGGCAGCTTAGATATAGTATAGCGACGCCTCGGTCCCTTGCGGGGAGGCCTGCTGCGCGAGGCCAGTACAGATGATTACGAAATTGCATTGCTAAATTTGAACATTGGCGTTTGACCAATTTACACAATTGACGATGTAAGGCGTGAATGACTCGCAGTCTGTCCATGTAATATCGTGATCGGATTCACTGAGGACACTGGTGCCATAAAGTTAATTGCAGTTTACTTGCCAGACCCAAGTTTTCATCATCGCATGGGTTGAGTGGCAGAAAGTGCCATTTTTCATTAAGCCAGCCCTATGTTAACAACAATGAAGGATAAATAAAGTCACTACGCCCGCATTGGCTCATTATGCTGTAAAGCAGCAGTCATTGTCTTCTTTTATTCCAATTGTAACATATTTACACCAGCTACTAAGATTACAAATCCGGCGTGTGGCCGGAAACGGCTAACTGAACTTAATATTAAAAGCGCATATAAAATGAAAACTATTCATTTTGCAAGCGCTGAAATTTTTACGCAATTCGTTTTGCAGCTATTCATTTTATTGTGTTGACTTATAAATTACCTCCGTAGCGTAAGTCCGATGTAGATAAAAGACTGTACAGTACTGTTATTTTATTCCGGTAATAATTAAAACTATGGCTGTGACTAGCACACACTGATACGTCTGACGGAAGTCGTGCCGGCATGTGTACACGCACTGCACTCGTGTGACAACAATGGCAACACGCCGGGACTGGCTTCATGGACTTGATTTTGTTGATTCTTGATATTACATTTAAAGTCTATACTCACAGTTTCCGGCAGAGAGTTTATTATTGATCGGTTTGAACGGCTGAAAAAATCGCAAAAAATAAATTTCAGTCAAGACAATTTTAAAAGACTAGACAAAACAATTTTAATAGGAAAAGCCATCTTTTTTGGTCTGCTAACCATAATGAGACCTTTAGATTTGACATTTATTTTAGACCCATGCATTTGATTTTGTTATTAAAAAAATATATCTGACTGCCGACCGGAGTAATATTATTTTTTGCAGACCGACAGCGCAATTTGTGTACATTTTATTACTGATATTATTAGCCCAAAAGAATAAAGCCACAGAATATTGAAGGCAGCATGTCGTCTATGAAGTCAGTCCCCTATATCAATGGTACTCGTTGTGTGGCGGTGCACCAGTCGATTCAGGACTGCTGACTCACAAGCTCCATCGTCTAGGTCTACAACCACTCAATAATGCACTTGTGTGAACAAGTACCATATAATTAACGAAATAAGATACTTGATTGAGAATTTTAACATTCATGTTATTCTATTAACAATATTTCATACGAGAAACTTGAAGTATTAATGAAACATTGCTAATGAACGCAAAAATATTGTTTTAACACACTGACTATTGGAAAAATACACTGATTCTGTCATACGAGTATCTCAAATGGGTTTTAAATGAATTGTTACTGTGTTAACAGATTCTACAGTGCCGGTAACAAAGTTATATGGAGAAATTAATTTTAATAGTGAGAAATATGTTTTTAATTTTAAACGTCGAGTGTTGTAAACTACACAGTCATAAAGATACGTAAAATATTAAATGTTAGTAAGGAATTTATAATATACTCGATACAGTTAAAGCACTTAGGTGAGTCATACCGAACTTATTCGTAAAATAGTGTTCGATATTTGTATTTTTAGGTAATACATAACCATTTTCTATTAAGCAGAGCATGGTCGCTCGTACTATCTTTAAACCAATGTTTTCTTCAAAGCGACGTTTTTTAATGTTGTTATTATAATTTTATTTTAAGAGTGAGTGAATGTTTCTTTACTGTGATCCGACCGTTATTGTAAAGTCGTGTTCAAACTGTACTTTATAATGTATTAAGTAAATGTAACTCGAGTGTCAAATTAATGTGCCAATTTATAAACAAATTGTGTTTCTAAACGTTTCACTTTGAGGTCTCTGTATCTTCTATTGTCACGAATTATCAATTATTCTCATGTTCATTATTAATCTCTCTTATAATTCAGATTCTATTTTAAATTATGTGACGTTTAATAAACATTGAAGGCGCCTTGTGCCTACTTTGCTAACGAAGTAATTGAGGAAATATTTTAAAAGAAAATACTTATTTCATTAAAAAGTAATATGTCACATCGAGCTTTACAATATGTAACACCAATGTGCGTTTCAACTGCCAAACGACAAAAATAATACGTCCTCTTCGTTTGTGTTGCAAAGTTTGTAACATGTGTAATATGTTTACCATGAATTTAAAAACTACAATAAAAACAATATTTTGGTAACAATAGATTTATAATACTGACTATACTTCAGACATCAACCAGCAATCAAATATCGTAGAAAATATAGAGACTTCAAGCAAAATATTGAATGTTTTCTGTTCTAAGCTATGAATATTAGTTGAATCGGTTCAACTATTGATTGTGTTGTACCAAGTCAGGACGCGGCCGCCGGGCGGCTGAGGCAGTACCGTTTGTTTTGTTACATTATATAAAGTCTCCGTAAAACTTCACTGCCACTAATTTAAAAATAAAAATATGGGAAACGATTTCATACGGGTTTTATTCATTTTCATATTTTGTTACATCTAAGAGTTTGAAAGCGAATGGTTATAATTAGATAACTACCATTTGTAGTTATTGTAAAGAAAATATACGTAATATCACGCCCGTAATCCTTGAAGAGTTAGGCAGAAAAGTGAAGTTGCATAGTCGTGACACTCCCACGGTTCATCAGTTACGTTTACATCCCACTATGAAATATTAGGCGAGCCTATTGCCATGCACCGGCCACATATCCAGACTGCGAGCCATTACTAGAAATTCCACTACAAAATCTAAATGACAAAAATCGAATACGGTGCCCAACCCAGATTTTAACTCAGGACGTCTCGATGAGCCGTTGCGCTTGCAACCACTCGACCAACGAGGCAGTCAAAAAATATGTCTATTATTTTAATTGGGATAGGCAACGAGCAACGAGAGCCAAAGTAAGGGTCATGGTGCGATGACGTTAAAGTAATAATAATAATTTTAATTGTGACCGACTAGTACTGATCAGGAATAAATAAATACATGGGTCATATGACATTACTACTATTATGACTTATGCCTCCCCTGAAGGGCTTAGCCACCCACGCTGGGCATGTTGGTTGGGGATCGCAGAGCACTGGTTCTCTCGCCGCCCACGCTGCTGCCCGTAGACGGCCAGGGTGTTTAGCCGTGCCTAGGCAGTCCGCGTCATATCGCGATTAGCCAGCACCAGGCTTAATCGCCTCTTGAGACGGCATGGGATTGGAGGATGTATTCTTTCTCCGCCTCGACACGGAAAAGTCGCCTTTTAGGACACTCTGTATACCGGCATGGAATCGGGGAAATACAAGTGCGGTATCATCTGCAAAGCTAATTCTTTTTCTGTTTTCTAGTTCTAAATTATTATTTTTTAGTTATTAATATTATAAATTTATGTATACCATGAAATAGAGTTTGGCCAGGTATATTTCCTTGAGGTACCCTATACGTAACCGTTTCAGAATCACTAGTTAAAACATTAACATTGACGCATTGAGTACGATTAGTTAAGTAGGCCTTGAATATTTGTAGTTTAGGCTGCGGACTCAACTTGCTCAACTGCGGACTTTTTTCAAGGTAATCAATAAGTGTTTTGTTCAGTATTCGTGCTAGGATTTTGTAGAAAGTATGTAATATGATATCGGTATATATTTACTT